>CAAKHF010002316.1:44316-55244 GCA_901007745.1 Hippocampus kuda | reverse complement strand
GTTCGTATGACTTAAATATGTACGCGTACAAGTGAGGAAAAAAGCCGCCATTTAAATCGAATTGTGTTCATTCACAGTTACACGATTGTCATAGCAGGGGTGTCATTTATATTTTTTGTGTATTTGTTTTTTTTTTGGGGGGGGGGGTCAGAGCCCCGCAGATGCACAGGATGAGTAATGGCCACGACGGTTCTTTATAAGTATCCTAGATCATTTGATTGTAAGGTGTCCATGAGTGTTTTGAAAGTCGCTTATAAATAAAATTATTAATATTATCATTAGAATCGGTTTATTTAAAAGACTCCCTTTAAAAGATTAGTTCACTATTAATTTCCCCGAATGCAATTAAAAAAAGGCTCCCAATGAAGACGTGTTTGTTTGCATTCCACCACGGTGACAGCATTCCTGAAACTGATGTCATCCGCACTTTTGTGGTCATCATCATCTTATTATTACAATTAATGTGTTTTGGTAATTGTTTTATTCATTTATCTCTTCGGTATAGCTACTTTAAAAGACAAATTATATATATATTTTTTTTAATTATAGGATTATTGGGATATATATGAATAGTTCATTGTAAAATTTTTGAATAGCCTTGAATTTGTACTGCCACTGCAATACTGATAAGCTATAACTTCCTGCTGCTCCAAACCGATACTTATAATGATAGTATTTCTTTATACATGTATAGTTGGCGCATTGATTACATTATCAACATTGTTGTTGTGTCCAGGCTTCCTGGCCAGTAAAGTTCCGGACAACTTGGATGCGGTCGTCATCGGCAGCGGGATCGGTGGGCTCGGCCTGGCTGTGCTGCTGGCAAAGGTGGGAAAGAAAGTCCTGGTTCTGGAACAGCATGACCGGGCCGGCGGATGCTGCCACACGTTCACCGAGAAGGGTTTTGAGTTTGATGTCGGTAAGGAGAACGTTTGCGATTGTTGAATTTTTGTAAAAATACTGGATTGGATCCATGAAGCGTTTGTGTACCATAGGAATCCACTACATCGGGGACTTGCTGGACCACAAGCCATTCCGCTGCATGCTGGACCAGCTGACCAACGGGCAGCTACAGTGGGAGCCCCTGGACAACCCGTTTGACCATGTCGTGATTGGGCCGCCAGAAAACCGCCGCCACTATCCCATCTACAGTGGGCGCACACGCTTCCCTGAGGAGTTGAAGAAGTGCTTCCCGGGCGAGGAGGCAGCCATCGACGAGTACATGCGACTGGTCAAGGTGAGAAGAGTCTGTCGGGTGGACATCACTTGACAATTTGAGGTCGATTTTTGTCGTTGTACTTTGTACTTTGAGTATTTAGTTGTCTGATGATATCTGATATTTTTTCTTTATAGTCCCTGGTTTGAAAACCATATCTACGATTTTTCTTCCTTACTTTGTCAAAATCGGCTGAAAAAGAAAAAAAAAAACCACAGAATTGTTTATGACTTGTAATGCAAAGTCCAAACCATAACGCACCTCTAGAAACATGAATGGAGGTCCAATAGGCTCCAGGCGAGATAAAACGTCCACTGCAGCAATACGCAAGACGACAAGAATGCAGTACTCCAGCACCTTCCTTCAACTGAGGCCACGCCTGAATATCAAATGTCTAAGCAAACCTATCCGGTTGCTAAACTGCTGAACAGGTCGTAACACGTTGCCTTTTCCTGTCGGTTTAGATAAAAGTAGTTAAAGCACAAGGCTCGCTTATAATGAGTACATGAGTTTGCTGTATTTTATTTTAAGCGAGAATTTTTATCTTAATGCCGAAATCAAAACACATATTTCTACCACTTTCATATCTCTCCCATTTGCTGCGCCGTCTGTTGTCATAGCGTTCTGCTGTGTGTTGGCTGTTATGGCTCTGTGGTTGAAAATGGCCCGCTTACGAGCAGCCATGCGATGTGGCACGGCATTTCGGCAGCGGAACATACACAAGTGCAGTGTGAAAAAGCCTTAACTTGGGCCTCACTTAACACAAGAACATTCAGACCTCAGACTTACTTTTTCTCCTTACTCCCACAACTGGCCAGGCTTGTCCGCCATTGAATGAACACGTCACTTTGTTGTATCTGTAGAAAACGGGCCGAGGCATCTGGTTGATGGCCATGCTCAAGCACCTGCCAGCCTTCTTGGCTGAGTTGCTTGTCCGCAGCGGTGTGAGCAAATATCTGTCGGCCTTCTACAAAATGGCGCCCCGCAGCCTGACCGAAGTCGTCAACGGCCTGACGGAGAACAAGGACCTCAGGGCCGTCTTCTCTTACATCTTCGGCACCTACGGTAGGCCGCTTGTTTTGTTCACAGCCCTCCACTGCATTGGTTACCTTAGTCGCACATCTCTGAACAATAATGTTAGCGATGACATAGTGGTGACACAACCGAGAGGTGCCCTGGCTTGTCCGCCAGTATGGTAGTCATCCAGAGTTGGTAATCTGGTTGTCTTAGTTACTTATGTACACTACTCGAAGTGGTAAAATTAGCATCGATGCTAGCGCTTACACAAGGATGTCCGAGCTGGTCCATAATTCTGATAAACCATTAAAGTAGCTTAGCCAGGGTTGTCGCGGAAACAACAGAGACACTGTTCTCTTTCATACAGTAGTCCCAATGCTAATGTTAGCCTTGATGCTATCACTAACACAACTCAAGAAGTCTCCTGCCTGCATGTTTGACTTTCTCCATCCTCGTCCAGGTAATATGCCAAAAGATGCCAGCTTTGCCATGCACAGCGTGCTGGTCAATCACTACATAAACGGGGCCTGGTACCCGAAGGGCGGCTCCAGTGAGATTGCTTACCACATGATCCCCATCATCGAGAAAGCAGGAGGCGCCGTCCTGGTGCGAGCTCCGGTAAACCGCATTCTGTTCAACGACGCACGGGAAGCGTGTGGTGAGTCGACTATCCGTGTCAAAATTGCACCGCGGCCACTTTTGTTTGGTTTCAGTATTATCCGATATGGCTCCACCAGGTGTGAGTGTTAAGAAGGGCGAGGAGGAGGTGCATATCCATGCTCCCATGGTCATCTCCAACGCGGGTATCTTCAACACCTACCAGAAGCTTCTGCCCAAAGAGCTCCAGACCACCCCGGGTAATTAAAAAAAACAACAAAACAGCGATCAATCCTGCTTGAGGATGTGGATACATTTTCCACTCAGTGCCATATCCAGAGAAAAGGAAGAAAGAAAGGAGAATGGGGCCCACTTTACGTTGTGTGTCCAAGCCATTAAAAATATTGAAGGAAAATAAAACCTCTAAACCTCGGCATAGTTTTATTGATGATGAAGCAAAATTATCTAGATAGCTGCCTATCTATCTATTTATCTATCTGTCTATCATTGATGCTAGTGCTAACAAGACTCGAGTCCTGTCAGGTACACGTTTTTGCGATCCACATATTTCTTAGGCTGTTATTTATTGTCCTGTACAATTGTTACACATGATTCCTTTACATCACCACTTGAGATTTGGCCATTAAAAAGCATGTTTTGGCATTGATATATATATATATTTTTTTTGGTAGCAATCCAGAGGCAGTTGAGCATGATGAAGCACGGCGCAGGTGGCCTCAGCATCTTTGTCGGACTCGACGGCACCAAGGAGGAACTGGGTCTCAAAGCTGACAACTACTGGATCTTTGCGGAGAACAATTTTGACGAACTGTAAGTTGAGTGTTGTGCCGTATCAATTACACCTGGGAATTGTTTTAAATAGGGAGGCACAGATACGAGTCTGTCAGTGCATCCCCTACTTGTAAATTGCGAGGACACTGCATGAGAGGTCTCATTCTTGCTTGTTTGCCGTTTTTTTCCCCCCCGAGGGTGACAAAGTACAAGGACGGTGACAGGGAGGAGTCGTGTAAAAGCATTCCCCTTCTGTTTGTCGCCTCCCCTTCTGCTAAGGATCCTACCTGGGAGGAGAGGTCACCAGGTACTAGATTTTAGATCTGGTGATGCAGCATGTGGCTCATTTATGTGCTCCGTACAACTTAGGACAGTGATTTACAGTTTTCGGTCCTACGCTGTAGGCAAGTCCACATTGAGTTTGGTCAGCTTTGCCAATTACGACTGGTTCGAGGAGTGGAAGGATGACAAGGTGACCAACCGAGGATCCGACTACAAGGAGTTAAAGCAGGCGTTCACTGAGACAGCACTGCAGGTGGTGCTGGATATGTTCCCCCAAATCACCAGGGACAAGGTAATGTTAGCATTGGCGTTAGCTGTGCGTATGTTACATCACCATGATGTTGGTTGGCGACAAATCCAGGGTGCACCCCGGTTATGTGGGATTGGCTCCAGCTTGTCCCCGATGAGGACAAGCAATATAGAAAATGGATGGATGAATTACGTTTTCCCACTCGGGTGCAGGTGGAATACATTGACGCAGGCACACCTATAACAAACGTGCACTACATCGGCGCCCCCAAAGGCGAGATCTACGGGGCAGACCACAGTACTGAGCGCTTCACCCCGGAGGTCAGCGCCAACTTGAGGCCCCAGACGCCATTCAAGAACCTCTATTTGACAGGTAGCCACATCGTCCAATCCAGCGTTTCCCAACTTTTACTTAACCATAAAGCACATATTTTACACTGAGAAAAATGTCACGGCGCGCCACCAAACAAAAAGCTTTACCATCACGTCGTCCAATCAGCATTCAGTTTCTGCATTCGCATGTCAATTTATGTGTTGTAGGTCAGGATGTGTTCGTGTGCGGCTTTGCGGGCGCACTGGCCGGCGCGCTCACCTGCGGCTCGGCCATCCTCCATCGCAACCTGCACCTGGACACCATCATCCTGGCCAAGAAGACCAAGTTTGTCAAAAGCAAAATGAAAGGGGTGTAACCTGGGAGAACAGCAGCTGGCTTGATGAACAGGGCTTGTTCAGCCCTTCTTCATCGGCTGATGAAACACACACACAATTGATTCCATTCTTGTCTACAGTGCCTTTGAGTAATTAAATATATGTAAAAGACATCATATTTGCCACAACATACACATTTATTGTGTAAAATATTATTTATATGGAATATATTTATTAAAATACTAAATTTAGAATGGCATAATTATATATTATGTTACATTATATTATACTCGAGTCTGGTCGTCTTTGTGTACTCAACTCTACCCTATTTCAGTTTGTAATATGTTAAATAATGGAGTTCCTATTAAAACACCAACTTGTTAAAGGCGACCATTTTGTATTCTCTTTTTTTTTTTCATTTGGTACACTGAGCGAAGTGCTATTTTAATTTTTTGTGACACGAATTGAAAAACAGAATTAACTCTTACTATCATAGTATTTTCCTTAGATAACGTTTTTTAGACACTTTGACCCGTACTAAATACTTGTAATACGGATATTGAATGTACACGATACTCTGTAGTGCGCATGGACACAGCATTCGTGCTCACACGTGAACGGCTGATGTTCACCTTAAGCTGTTCTCATTTTGTTGAACGATTTACGTGTTGGGTGTGTATTTTTTGCGGGAGGGCTGCCACATTGGTCTGGGCTCCCAGCGACACGGAAGCAAGATACTTTTAATCGTCCTTTTCAAAAGGTAAATAACGTTAACAGAAAAGTTATGTACTGTATTGTAGTTATTAAAATGGTAGGTCGTGTAGACTGCAAGGAAACCTGCTAATTGGTTAAGACTCAACTTTGCTCGTCACTTGACAAGTTTAGTGCACGTTGTATTGTTAAAAATGTATTTTTCATTCAAAAAGAATATTTTAAAATTGTATAATAATATGAATAATGAAGTTATTAGACGAATACACTCGGCCATACAGTACGTCAGTGCCCGAGCCTGATTGGACAGGCCTGATTGGATCTGCCCAAATGTGCAAACGTGTTTTTTTTTTCTATACGTTGAGCTCACCGCCATGATGAATGTGGCAAATTCGAAAGAACGTCAAGTCAAAAATTATTGGGATTACCTTCGTTGGGTAAGACTGTCAAACTGAGCAACGAGTTTTGGTTGTATTTGGCCATTATGGCATCATTTTTTTGAAAAACATTTACAGGTGTCGTGTCGAATATGACGCCCATCATTTTATGTTCAGTAATTTATGAATCGCTAATAAATAATTTATAAACTGTTAATAATGTCAATCACTCGAAGTGGTGCTTTTCCTTTTGACTACTTTCTCAGCTGTTTATCTTCAGGAAATTTAGCAACCCACTGCCATCAGAACGTTCATGTCTATCTTCTCCAACTGCTCTACTTTTCCACATCCAAGGTGATGGAGGTTGGCGCAAATTTGCTTTTCTATGAGCTGCTGACTGAGATTGGCCAGGGCTCCTATGGCAAGGTGTACAAAGCCAGGGAAGTGGGAGAGGGAGGGCGCCTTCTTGCCGTGAAGAAGTTCCACTTCTGCAGCAAGGCATCGTTGTCGTCCAACGACAACGGCATCCCTCCCCACATAATCCGTGAGGTGGCGCTGCTCGAGAGGATGAAGTACTTTCAACACCCCAACGTCGTCAAGTAAAAGCACACAAGCCATTTTTATTTAATTGGGAAACGGTTTGGCGTTTGTTAACTAAGTTGGAGTGAATTGAAAAAAAAAACCCCTAAATGGAAATTTGCTAAAAAAATAAATAAATTAAGACCGTATTTCACAGCACTACCTAGTTGTAGTTAATACACATGATTCTTGTTGGACTGTGCAGGTTGTTGGACGCAACTGCCACGCTGGAGGGCAGGTCATTGGACCTTGCTTTAGTGTTGGAGTACATTGACCAGGACCTGTCCACTTACCTGTCTGTAGCCCATCCGTCTGGACTCAGCCGGGACAACATTAAGGTAAGAATAATAATAGTCGTAATATCAATATGCAATATTTTATTTCTATAAATCGCATGATGTGATGTTCATCATTGCGCTACAATTGCAGCAGAGGGTACTGTTGACAAACAAAACCACCACACAAAAACCCCTCTGTGACTTTTGTGTGACTCTTATGGCCATTTTCTTTTTCAATCAGTAAAATAGAATTAATTATAAATACAGTAATACAAAAAAAGTTAAATGTATATATTCAAATGTTTCGAGTATGACTGTAAATTGTTCAGCAAATCTCATAGTTGACCCATCTGATAAAAAGAACTAAAAAGTGAAGATACTATGTGTGCATCCAGGCCGTGATGCTGCAGGTGTTGCGCGGCCTGGACTTCCTGCACACCAATATTGTGCTGCACCGTGATCTCAAACCAGCCAACATCCTGGTCAGCAGCAGCGGGCTGGTTAAGATCACCGACTTTGGCATGTCTCGTTTGTACTCCTACAACATGGCCCTCACACCAGGGGTATGTGCACCATTACATCATTGTGTTTGTCACAGAAAGCGTGTTTGGGGGGAAAAAACTGTATTTTTTGCCTCTGCAGGTTGTCACATTGTGGTATCGAGCTCCTGAAGTACTGCTCAAATCTTCTTACATGTCATCTGTGGACATGTGGAGTGTGGGATGCGTCTTTGCTGAGCTCTTCTTGCTTAAGTAAGCACGTCACTCATTATTTTTGACACGAAGATGACACGTTGACGTGACGTTGATCCCGCAGGCCGCTCTTTAATGGAGTCAATGAGGCGCAGCAGCTGCAGATGATCTTTGAGTGAGTATTTGGTCGTGTGATGTTCCTAAAGCTTCTTTCTCACAGAGATCATTCAACACGGGAACATGAGGGATTTTAGAGATGAGCCAAGTTGGATCTAACGTCGGCGTTTAAACAGAAAGGAGCAAAGTGTGATATTTCTGCAAGTGATATTTCCAGAGAGGTATGCTTGGATAAATTTGGATAAGATGAACCTTAACCCCATCAAGCACCACTAGGATCAAATAGACAGTGGCCCCTATCTCCCCCCCCCCCCCAAAAAAAAAAAACTCCCCAAAGAGTGTTAGCTGTTCTCACGGAACAATAAAATAGTTTTTTTTTTTTAAAATGTTTTGCTGTTTTTCAATGAACAGGATATCTACATGACATTTTTTTCACCGCTGTGCACTTTTACACAAGTCCAATTTAAACATATGTAGCATTTTTCTTATTTATTTATCTACCTATCTATCTATCTATTTAAATTGGAGGCTCATTATTTTGGGGCTGTCAACCATTTTAGGTTCATCGGTTTGCCAAGTGAGGATGAGTGGCCCCAGGACAGCCCTGTGACCTACTCACTCAACTTTGGCCCCAAGAATCCCCATCCCCAGCTGCTGCTTTCCCTGAAACCCTACGAGAGAGACCTCCTTCTGGTGAGTTGCTCAAAGTGTCATCCAGGAAAAAGAAAGAGCGGCTCGGTGGAATATTTATATTATAATTTTTTTTAAAAAATGGATGTTGTAGGTCAAATCCCAGTTGATATGCAGCACTTACACTAACAACATGGCTGCAGAACAACTACTCCAGTCAGTTTTGCCAACTTAGCAACTTTCAGACCCCTCTCGTAACTAAACTTGATTTCAGTGAAAAAAAAACAAAAACAAAATCTGAAATTCAGTTATAAGGCCATTTTGCCCATCTTGAGCGTCAACTCTTCGTGTTGTTCACCTGCAGCAATGTTTGACCTTCACGCCGAGCCGACGCGTCTCGGCCGCCAGAGCTCTCGCTCACCCATTCTTCAGCCAGGACTGAGGGAAAGTATTCGCTCCATTGCATGTTGTTGTTCCATGTCTGCAAAAGTATTACGAGCACTTTTTGTTATATCAAACGCATCTGTGACGAGGCTACGCTTTGTTTTGTTTAAAAAAATAAAATAAAAAAAAAACTTTCGGCTTTTGAGGCCTGATCACCTAAATATGTCACAGAGCAATTTCAGATATATATTTTGTATTCATGTTTACAACCGTTTATAATCACTGTTGCTTTTAAGACCGGTACGAGCCTTCTTATGGCTGACTTGTAAACTCCAAGCAAAAAAAAAAATAAAATTAAAATGTTTTTCCCACAATTGTAGTACTGCCCAAATGTCTTAATAGCACAGCTTGGTAAAAATGGATCAAAACATATTTTTGAAAGTGGCTCAGTGCCACCGTTTCCCTATCGACCCGACCACCTCACCCGAACATTATTATCAGTAACTAGTGATGCTAACACTGCGAATACTGCAACCCTGCTTACATCTCAGCTTTGACATGACAGCATTTCCCCCCTTGTAACTTGGCCCAGCGAAACGCTCAAGTCATCGGCTGAGAAAATAGGGTGGCGATGGTGTTTATTTGCCCAACTGTGATGGAACAGTGAGGAAGAATTTTAATTGGATGTTCAATTTCACACTCAATGGTTAGGCAGGCGCTCCCAACACGCAACTGTTTGTACACAAACTCTTATTTGGCCCAATTTCCAAAAGCACCCTTTCACGTCACCATAGAAATATTGATGTTACTGTACCTTGTACCTGTCAGTTGTCACCTTGTTTCCCCGACTGTCTTTAAACGCAACACCTACTGCTCACCAGATCTCCTTCAACGACCATAATTGTTACTGTTTTAGCGGCTATTTGTTCCTCGCGTATTTCACTTGAATATGGATAGACACGCCACAGGTTATCCACCTATTTTTACTCTTCATCCATGTGTGCTGTAAACGCTCCACCCACCTCCCCTAGAGAGGGGCTCACTACTTTTGGAGCAAGCGGTCAACGTCAAGTGCTAGCTAGCCAAAGGGAGGGAGTTTGTGCCTGCTCTCACTTGCGCGCATGTAAGTATCAGTGTTTGTACTTGCTTTAAAAAGTCACCAGTAGCAGGGTATCAGATTTAAGTATTTGAATCAATCACAGTGGCTGTCAATGACTGTTCAGAAGTTACATTTGACGACTTAATTGGCGTTGCGTCGGTATGATGAAGTTCTATTTTAACCGGTGCATTTCTGGTCCGTGAAGTAGTCATGAGGTCATCTGTTTGTAAATACCGTTTTATGACCAAAGTACCTAAAACGTCATCATGGATGGAATATTCAGTTTTGTTTTTGGTGTTGTTGTTTTTTATGCTAACCACTGTCCCACTACAACTAAGTACAGTAAAACTAAATTCTGTAAAATTAAACCACTCACTCTTTGAAAACACCTGTTGCAATCAGAAACAACAACAAAAAACTCCTTAATAATGAAGATTAACAACAAAAGTGTAATGGATTTTTTTTAACATTGTCTCACCACCATATAAAGAAGCTATTGTGTATTGTAAAGGGTCCAAATACCAAGTCAGGTATAAATATGTTTAAAAACAAACAAACAAACAAAATGTGGGGGTTTTCCTGGTTCAAACTGATTGCTTGTGATTACTATATTAAAAATACATTTATCTATACATATAGATAGATATGCAGATTTTTTTGTTGGTGTTGAACCTGCCCTCTATTATTTGCTGACAATCATCATTCATAATTGTGTACATGCTACAAGCATGGTGTTGATGCTTTATGATCCACTCCATTTTAAGTGCTTTAGGAAATACCCTGAAATGGATGGTTGAACTGAAGTGTAAAGATGTTTTTTTTTCCAATGAGGTTTTTTTTTCTTAATCAACTGATGGTAAAACCAAATTGATTAGAGCCTGTTTTCTGTGGAAATTAGCTAGAGTAGTGTGACTCCCATCACTAAGTCAGCCCTCCCGTTCTCCCTTTTGAACCTCTTTGGCGACCCCCAACTTACAACCCCTAGGTTGTCACATAACCTTTTGGCCACTCTTGTCTATAGCTCCAAACACCACCGCATTGGGATGAACTTGCGTACTTGAGGTTTGTCTGAATTGCGGCCACGCAAGGAGGTGTGTTCACTGTGCTGTATCCATGACGAGTTAACCCTTGTGCCCTGCAGGTACACTTCCTGTACACCTGCATGCGTTGTGTTGCAAAAGCAAATGCATGCCATGCATGGGTTTCAAACCTGTGGCATGCATTTGTTTTTGCGACACAACGCATGCAGGTGTACAGGAA
>CAAKHF010002316.1:25340-43075 GCA_901007745.1 Hippocampus kuda | reverse complement strand
AATCAACTTTCAGCTTTAGTCCTCCTGTAGGACCCCGAAACCTCTTCATGGACATGTTTTAGAGCTGAAGTGACTCATCCATGGAGGACCTGGTCTTGGAGCCCCGGTCAAAGCGCATCGCCCGCTACAAGGCGGAGAGGAGGCGGGAGCTGGCCGAGCGTTTCGGACACACGGAGGAGTTTTTGGATTCCAGACGGGCCAATGCCAGCGGGGAGACGCAAGAGCGAAATTCCCAAAGTATCAACGGCAAGACGCACGGTGTTCTGAATGGATCAGACACTTCTGTGGGATCCACCAGCCTGACAGGGTGAATCGTTTGATATTCTTCACCGATAGTAACTTTCACCAATGTGGAACCACACAAGAGCCAGCTTCACTTGGTAACAGGATATTTGGTATTGATCGGTCCATTTCATCCAAAAACACACACAAAAAAAGTCTCAAGAAGTCATGCCTGAATTTTTTTTTTTTTTTTTTAATTTGCGCTCTCTACCACCTTCTCCACGCTGCAGGCAGGATTCTCAGAAATTGGCTGAAGGGGAGGAGCACCCGGTGCAGCAGCAACTCCACACTCGGGTGTCGGTGGGCCAGCTGAGGAGTGCTCTCCTGCAGCAAGCGGGAAATGTAGCTCACCCGGACAAAGTGTAAGCACCACAAGAGTCGATTTATTTTCTATAACCTTCGTTAACGATCGGAAAACCATGTCGTACTTATGTACGGTGTTGTTTACATTGTCACATATTGTGATGAATTTGTGACTATAAGTGATACTGATAGTATTGCTTTTGTTGCCCACTTCTGGGCTGCTCAAGCAGGCCTAAATTGAATCCCAGTACCCCTTTTTTACTGTGCACACTTTTAAAACACGCTCCAAAAATGTATAATCCTGCAATATTTGACTGAAATGTAATAATTTAAAAACAAAAATGCAGCACCCCCTTGCCTCAAGAATGGTTTGTTCCACCCTCTGTGGTTCTACCAACTCATTACCAACCCACGAGTATCATTCCCATTCCTCATCAATTCTGTGGTGCTGAAAACATTTCAGCAACTGATTTTAAACACAAACAGTGCAGCAACACCTATTGACAAACAATATAACAATATTTCTCGTCACTTCCCGCTTCAGGTTTTGCGGCTTCAGTAGTGTTTCGCGTTAAAAAAAACAAAAACATAAATAAAATAATGTTTGCATGACTTTTATTCTGCCCCCTCGTGGTCATGTCATCCGTTTGTGTGTCAGGTGTGCAGAAGACGGGCCACAAGCCGTGACCTCACTGGACCCGACAGTGAAGATGCCGTCAGATGGGGCTCGCCGCCGCACCCGGCGTTACTTCCCCGGCGGGCCAGGCGGCACGCGCAAAAACAGCGAGCGCTTCAGGACTCAGCCCATCACGGCCAATGAGATGGAAGAGAGTGGCGGGTAGGTCCAGCACAGGGATTGACCGTGAAGTTATTCCCTCAGCGTCATCTAGCCTGATATTGTGGTCTCGTCTAGGCTGGTGGAGGCTCAGGAAGAGGAGACACGTGAAGGTAAATAGCATCTGATGTGCACCTTTGACACCCGAGGAGCCAAAAAGATTAAATTAATATCACTCTCATTGAGGAGTGGCCAAAGTTTTGTCCTCAAGGGCCTCATTTAATTTTTAAAAACTGCTGGTCAGATCATTTGAATTTGTGTTTTAAAAAAAAAAAATGAGAGAGAGAAGTTCAAAAGTAATGTAATATAATAATAATCATAATAATTAAGAAAAATCGGAGCCTTAACCTTTGTTTTCCTTGTTCCACAGCTGATGTGAAAACAGACGAAAGAGCCCAGATGAGCGTGGCGGCCAAGATGTCTTTATTTAAAGTAAGCCACCTTAATGTCTGAAAGCAGACACTCATTGCTATTCATAAACTTCCCACTGTGGACAAGACATTCGTGCGCTGTCACCACAAACCACAACCAAGTCTCAAGAAAAGCGGGCCCGTAAATCGGATCACTCATACCTCAAGTCAACACTGTCGATACAAGAAACCAGCATGTGGTTTGCAAACGTTTATGTTGCGATGTATGGCGAGTCGAAATCTGCTCACAGTTGTCGCTGCCGGCTGCTCATCTCGACGTCCAGACGTGCACTTAATGACGCTGCCGACGGCAACCGTGTTGAAAGATGTGAAATGGCCCGACAGGTGTTGTCCTCAATTCCGTCGCTTTGGTCCGATGCGAAAGTGGTGCCCGGGACTTCCTTTCATGCTCAGCTGTAGCCACCAAGGTGAAAATGTGCCACACGTTGCGTTGCCATTGACGACCACGGTGGCCAGGTTATTATTAGTGGAGGCAGGCCGGGGGAGTAACCCGACACGGCCCCGCTCCTGTTACGACGCCGTGATGCTCGTCATCTCGCCGCCAGCTGCTTCCACATCCGTGCAAATTGAACAACCGTTTTTGTGTTTGCAACATTTTCAGAGCTGCCAATAGAACCGGTCGATATTAACCCGTTCAGAGACAGCGGTTACTACAGTTGGACAGCTGATCATCTTATCGGGTTACAGGGTGCATGAAAGGGTTAATCATGCACTCGATATGTTTTGACGCAGGAGCTGGAGAAGACGGCCGCCCCCGAGGCCTCTGCGTTCCTCAAGCCTCGCTCTGGAAGCGTCTGCCACGAGCGCAGGCAGCGGCGGGGCAATGACCATCGCTTCCTCACGCAGCCAATCACCTGCGAGGAGATGGTGGCTATCAGGTGAGATGCTTCCCAAACAGTCTTGTAATATAGTCTGAAAAGACGTTTAAAAACGTCTTTGGGAGTGAATGAGTTAATTATAAGACTATTCTTCAAGACCTTTTTGTTTTTGTATTCTTGGGCTGCAGTTCACCAGCGAGCGCTCCAGAGGAGGTGCGCCCTCCCCAGGGGGAGCCAGCGGAAGCCGACGACGAAGGCTGCAAGCTTAGCGTGAGTGAGAAACTGGCTCTTTTTACCAAACTCTCCTTGCCCGAGGCGCCCAGCGCCGACGGGGCGCCGGAAAGGCGGCGGCAGAAGGGAGCCCGATACCGCACGCAGCCCATCACGGTGGAGGAAGTCAATCTGGTACGTGGGTTTTAAATGAGTGTGGCTAATAGAATGGTACTGAGTCCAATTATATTTGACAGCAGTTGAATGAAGACCAGCCGGCGATCACTCCCGCATGCACATGCAACAAAATGTGTTCATTCGTTTGTGTTCAGCTGCAGGAAGGCCCGGTGCAGCTCCCCGCTTTGTCGCTGTACTCTCACCTCTGCGATAGGCAACAGGCCTCGTCCGTCAACTTGAAGCCCAGCGAGCTGCGCCTCTCCCGCTCCAAACCCGACATCAGCCCCTCGCCCGATCAAGCCATGCAGCGGTGCGACTCGGAATCCGGGCTCAGAGGGATCCTGAAGAGAAGCCGCTCGGAGCGCGGCGGGACTTCCCAGGCGGAGCGCAACGGCGGCGTTTCGCACGGAGACGCGGCAACGGGGCGGACGGCGGCGGTGGGGGAGGATGGCGGCTCACGGGCGGCCGCCCCGTGGAGGCAGAGGCCTCGGGGCAGGCGGGAGACCATCGCCTGCACGCCGATGCTTGCGCTGGCCAAACACGCAAGCAGGTGGGCATCTCAGGAAATTTGAATATGGTCGAAAAGTTCATTTAATTCAGTCGTTCAATTTAAAAATAAGTCACATTGATTTACAGGGTGTCCATAAATGATGACATGGTCGATTTGTAGAAAGCCGACTGTTGCGTCATATGCGATACTGTATTCTGTGTGATCTGTTCGAAAAGCCACCGTAATGAAGTCGCCGATACAGCAGAACGCGGTCGGGTCGCGCCGGTGAATGGCGACGCTCAAGCGCACCACGTGATCAACGGCAGTGCGAGTAAGGTAAGGGCCCTTGCGTGCGGACAGCCTAAAGATTTTGTCCAGCCAAAAAAAAAAATAGCAGTGAGCAGATGAGCGGACGACTGAATGTGTGTACCTTCTTGTTTGTTTTAGGGAAAAAGCTCCCATGCAGACGGAGTGACGCCTCGGTGTTGGGTCAGTGTTCATGAAGAAATCAATCCATTTCAATGTGTCTTCACCTCATCCGTCCTTTTTTCTTTGACAGGAGCCCGTCTACGCCTCTGTCTATTCCAGCACTACACCTCAATATGTCGTGTGCTTCAACCGGGTAATGTTTGGATGTTCATCTACCTTTGTAAAATCTGTTTTCTTGAACTGTTTTTCCTGCCTCATCTACTAATGAGACGGTCCATCTGTCCCTTTTTAAAACTCAAACGTGGCCTTCGAGCTCAAAAGTTTGGTCTAACGTCGTTGTGATTTACATTCCAGACCAATCTGTCCTTTGAGGCGCAAGAGGTTGCGTCTCCCACGAAGAGTCAGAGTCCCCCACAGTGGACGCAGAAGGTAAAACTCTGAAATGTTTTGTTTTTGATCGTTGGGCTTGTTCCCGTCCTCACAAATTTCGATTTCGTCTCCGCAGGTTGAGGAGGATAAACAAGAGCAGCCTCAGCCGACCAAGGCAGAAGAAACGACAAGTGAGTTCGCATTGAAACTCTTCCTGAATCCGATTTTCGGAATCAAATGGATCTGATCATCCGTTTTTATTCTCTGGTAGGTGAATGTCCACAATTAGACCGCAATAAAACCTGTCATCACTACGAGCAATCAATCGAAGCTCCTACATGCTCAATTGGAGGTGATGCGCACAAGACATTTGTAGATTTTGTCCACCTTTTTGTTCATAGTTGTTCTTCTTGAGCCACGTTCGTTGCCATTTTGTGCTCCTTTCGTGTGTGGATCGTCAAGATGAAATACTTTGTCCTCGGCAGTTAAACCGGAAGAGGTGACACCTGAGAATGGTTTGTACGCCGGCCCACCCTGTGGTGCCCCCTCAGAGATGGGACAAGATTTAGACCTTTTCTGCCAGACCAACACCCCCATGTGAGCAAGTAAAATACACCGTACAGTTGATTTCATTGTGTTAGGGACTCACTGTCTGCTTGCTGTATGTGTGTGGGTAGCCTGACGTCAGCGGTGGCAGAGCACCGGCGTTCCGTGCGTCCCTCCCGGCGTACCCAGGGATCCCGAAACCCGCTCCGGGCCCTGGCGGCTCGCGAGGATGTCAGGCAGGACTTCATGGGCCTCAACACTGCCGCTGAGGAGAGGATCCAAACCGAGAAGAGTGAGCGCTGTCTGGATTCTCTTAGGCTTCGATTTGAGATGTCTCGGGTTTAATTCACCTCAAGTTTATGTCCACCTTTTAGATTCTAAGAACTCCCCGGAGGCGAATTCCGTCAGTTCCTCGCCAGATCCTCGAGAGTGTCATCCACCCTTCACCAGCCCCATGCTGCTTTTCATTAAAGGCAAGCACACAACCTTTTCGTCCGTGTCCGCATTTCGCTCTTTGAACTCATGGCTGTCTCCGCCGACAGGAAGGCAGCGCGTCCAGGTCCGCCTGGTCCGGCCTTCGGCCAGTTCCTTGAACAGCGGGGACTGCTACCTCCTGGTCACAACAGAGGACTGCATCCTGTGGAGCGGACAGTCGGCCAACGACAAAGAGAAAGCAAAAGTAAAGTGTTCCTCCGTCGTGTCGTTATTCGCTCTTTGCAAGTTCCTTTGGGGTTATCGTGGAACTGTGTTGAATTTGAGGGGAGGAACTTCTATTGTAATCATGAGGGCTTTGGCACTGTTTTGCGGCTGATACAGTACAGGTAATTAAAAACCTTTATGTCGCGGGGTGTGTGTGTGTGTGGGGAGGGGGGTGTCAGTTAGCTTTCCCTACCGCTCAACAATCCATTCTTGAATATTTACTGTTTGTATTTCAGGCTTCAGAGTTGGCATCTTTCATTCAGAGCCACAAAGACTTGGGCTGTAACGCCACCTGTGTTGTCCACCTGGAAGAGGGGCTGAACTGCGAAAGAAGCGTGGCTGCAAACTTTTGGAACATTCTGGGAGGAAGGACATCTTACAGAGGTTAGTTAGTTAGTTAGTTAGTTAGTTAGTTAGTTAGTTAGTTAGTTAGTTAGTTAGTTAGTTAGTTAGTTAGTTGGATGCTTGACCATGAAAATGTGGTGCAGATCAGGATTAAGTTGCATGTTAAAGAATTTCTTTTTTTTTTTTTGGTCATTTAAATCACAGTAACATTATTGAGCAAGTAAGTTGCTTGCTTGTTAGTTGGTTGGTTATCTAGTTAGTTGGCTGTCTAGTTTACAGGTTAGTTTGTTTATGTATGGAGTTAGTTGTGAGGTTTTTTTTTGGTAATAGATTTTGGTATCGTTGATTAGTTAGCCATTAGTTGGTTGTCTTATTGGTTACTTGGTTATTTAGCGTTCTAGTTAACGACGGCCCACTTACGCCTTTTTCTTTCTTTTTCTTTTCTTGTTTTGTTTTGTCCATTTAAGTCAGTGCAAGATGAACGGTGCGGTTCACTTGTAACATCAGAAATCATCGTCAGTGAAGCAGCAAGTAGCCTGACTTTTTGCATGTGTTGCTGCCTTCGAATAGGAGCTGGTGCAGCAGAGGACGATGAGCCGTATGAGCGTGGCATTGTGGAGTCCAACTGTATTTACAAGATGCTGGACAATACACTGGTGCCCCACGAGCAAGCCTGGGCTTCCATGCCTCGTGTCTCTATGCTGGACTCCAATGAGGTCTGATTAGTCCTTGTTTAGTCCTGAGTTTCCGTTTTAAAAAATACATCTTATTACAGTGATTTACAATAATATTAAGTCTCGGTACCCTTAAACAGAATCTTCACATCTCCAACCCTCTTTTTTTTTTTTTTGCATCTTTGTTTTCTTGAGAGCGAAATACCTTTTTTAGATGGTACATGCTTTAAATGGTACTTTCAATATTAGCTGTGCCGTGGGTGTGCATCTGCGTCCAGGCACTGGTGTTTGACTTTGGCGGTGAGGTGTACTTGTGGCTGGGAAAGGACGTTCCCGTCGACCGTCAGAAGGTGGCGCTCCAGCTGAGTCAGCAGGTGTGGCTCGGGGCCTACGACTACAGAAACTGCCTGGTCAACCCCATGGATCCCACGCAAAAGGCCACCGACACGCAGCTGTATGACAGACAGCGCCACCTGCTGTTGGATGCAATTACACAAGCGGGTTACATGTTACCGGGTTGACTTTGTTTATTCGTCCAGGATGGGTGAGGGCCGTCCCAGCTGGGCTCTCTTTGGTGTCGTCTGGGAAAACAGCGAGACGGCTCTTTTCAAAGATAAGTTCTTGGACTGGACAGGAAGAGGAGGAGAAGATGAAGGAGCGCTAATAAATATGGTAAAGGTTTGGTTGAAGAGAACATTTATTTATATTTACAAAAAAAAAAAAAAAGCAAATCGGAACATTGCCTACTGTATTTGCATTGTTGTTTTCCACAACAGTCCTGCTCAGTGATGCCACCTTGTGACCTCTTGAGGCCCTGCGACGCCAAGGCGCTGGTGTCGGGCAAGGCGACAGCAGTCGGAGCGTCCCATAGCATGCTGGCCGACACGGATCTACAGAGAGGCGTCGGCTCGGGCACAAGGACTGTGGGAGTGGACACGTGGCATGTCCACGAGTTTGATGACTGCGAGGTCCCTCTCGAAAGTGCGGGACAATTTCACGAAGCCGACTCGTATGTGGTCCGCTGGACGTACAATAGCGGCGACCATGGCGAAGACAGCACAGCTTTTTTCGTGTGGCGAGGACGTCACTCCAACGCGAGTGGACGGGACACCGCCACTTTTCTCTCCATAGGGATCAACACCAGTCAAGAATCGCAGGTAACGCAACAGCCTCATGAGGTTTTCATCTCATTCTTGCATTTGGAGTTAGCCTGTAGTTTCTCCTGGACTAGCAGATGTTATTGCTTTGTTGAGGCTCTTTCTCTTCTCTTTTCTTCTCTGTCGCCTCTTCAACTACATCGTGTCAAAACGCTTGTTTTGTTGTTGCTTGAAGGTTGTGGTTCATGAAGGAAAGGAGCCTCCATGTTTCCTGCAGCTCTTCAAGGGAGGTCTGGTCATTCATAAAGGCCACAGACAGGTCTCCTCTTCTACTGCAGGTTGTAAATTGAATAAATAACATCAAGTAGTTTCTTATTGATTCCGAAGTGACTGAATGCGTTTAAATGTGTTTGTTTTTGTAGTGGAGCAAGCGGGCACATGGCGCCTGTTTGCCGTCCGAGGGGAGCTCCCTGATGAGGGCTCGCTGCTGGAGGTGGAATGCTCCTGCGCCTCTTTGCGCTCCAGAGGCTCGCTGCTTCTGATTAATGGCCAGCAGGCGGCGCTGTATCTCTGGACCGGCTGTAAAGCTTTGGCTAGCTGCAGGGAGGTCGCCAAGAGGGCTGCAGAGTGCCTTGCTCAAGGGTGACTTTAATTTTCTCCCTCCATCAAATGTGTCAGCGCTTTTCATGACTTGGCAGAGATTTGATGAGCGGTCGTGTGCTCGTGTATCAGATGTCCGGCAGAATTGAGTCTGAGTAAAAGCAGTCCGGTGAAGATCCAGGCAGTAGAGGAAGGCTCAGAGCCCGCTGACTTCTGGGCGGCTCTGGGACGCCTGGACAGGAAGGCCTATGACTGCTTGCTACAAGGTGCGGCATCTTTTTATCAGCAAAGGTTTACGTCAATGACATGATTCACGAAGTCACTCCATCGCCGTATTATCACATCATTAAGTTAGGCTACGACTTCACTGTACTATAATATCACCGTACACAGGGTGAGTTAAACTTGTAAGGCACCACTGTATTGTGTATTTTTACATCATGAATGAAGTCACAACAACCACAATATTGCATCATTAATTATTCTGCGTCACAATATGACTCCATCTGTAAATCACACTATTACCCCACTTTGCATGAGCACATTTTTGGTGTAACCTTTCATTGAAGCCCAAACACTGGCTGTCCCCCAGATCCAGGAAAATATAACTTCACGCCGCGGCTCTTCCACCTGAGCGCTTCTTCCGGCAGCTTCCGGGCAGAGGAGCTACACAGTCTGTCGCGCCTGCCGGGCCTTGTAGCAGCCATGCCGTTCATCCAGGAGAACCTGTATGCGGTGCCACCGCCTGGTGAGAGCCCAATCTGCGCTTTGACACCACCCGAGTGTACGCACGAAGCAATATTGACATCTTAATCATAAGAAACTTTGGGGGGGGGGGAATGCTCGGGATCAATTGGGTCTTTGCTGACTGTGATTGAAAGGGAGGGTTATCAGTTTGTGTCGATCCCGTGTGACTCCAACTCTCCCTTCCTTAGCCCTGTTCCTGCTTGACAACCGATTTGAAGTGTACCTGTGGCAGGGCAGCACGGCAGAGGATCAAGCAGACCGCTGGCACGCCGAGAGGAAGTGCGCCTTGGAGACGACACTGCAATACTGCAAAGGTAAACTGCTGAGACACCATGCAAAGCTGGTTGAGGAGGCATTAAATCTCGCTCTCTCTCTCTTTTAATAGAAGTCAACCCAAGACGCCCGCCACACGCCTACCTCATCTTGGAGGCTTCCGAGCCTTTGACCTTCACTAATGTGTTCCCTCGCTGGGAGAGGAAGCAGGCGGCCCTCGCACAGGTCTGCTGCACAGCCTTAATGGCGACATTATCATGTAACACGTAGACCAAATGTGTGTGCCAAGATAGAGTCAAATGTTCATTGAGCTTCATGGCGCCACATGACCTTTTGATTGAGCTAAATTCTTCAACTTCATGCGTAAACGCTAGCCAAGACTTATCCAATCAATAGCTTTCGTAGGTCAGGGTTTCTACACAAGTATAGAAATTAGGGCAAAAAAAAAATCGAATGTTTATTTTTCATACATTTTATATTTATGCTGCGTGTGGTCAAATTAGATTGCGAATCTATTTTCAAAGTGTGTTTAATGTGTGTGTGTGTGGGGGGGGGGGGCGTAGAAGCTCGTCGGTCTAGAATCTACTACTCCACCCTCTTCTCCCGTGTGCATTAACATGAGCATGTCGGGTTACATGACCGCAGGGCAAGCTGACCTTGGTGCAGGACGCCCTGGCCCAGCTCACCAACACAAGATCAAAACAAAGCCCCTTACCTGACAGAGTGCACCCACAAGGCCATCTATCAGACCACAACTTCCAGGTTGACCTCACACGTACATTTTCAACCAGTACAGTTAAATTTTTAAAAAAAAATGAAAAAGGTGTAACATGCATTTACAGCATGAGCCTCATTCACGCAGTGGACCCACATTAGAAAAAACAAAAACAACAAGCTCAATAAATTGCAAATAGGCAGGTGAGCATCGTACCGAATAACATGTCCACTTGGCACACTTTAACTTACACGTGAAAATGTATTTTAACTGTATAAGACTATCATCTTTCGATATGATTGCTTTTCAGAATACTTTGGAGCTGAAGCGACAAGACTCGAGCTGCTAACAAGCTGACTTGAAGCGAAACTAAAGGACTTGTTTGCCAAATGGACAAATCATACGGTAAAAGAAAAGAAGTGTAGCTCAACTTTATTTATGTACTTTTTCAACAAGACACAGTACAACAACCATTTTATCTGTACAAATCACAGATAGAATATACACGTGACAAACTACTGTATGTGGTGTGAGTGCTTACAAAAGATATCTAATAAACAATAGAAATGACATAAATGGCACATTTTGTTACATTTCATCCTTGATTGTCACAAACGACTTATGCAGTGTTGCCTTTCGCGGACAGCCATTTGGGGGCCTGGAAAAAGCTACAAACTTTTACCACCGAGACCAATGAGTAAATTAGTGTGGAACAGGTCAGCAACTAAATGGAGTTCCTCCCCGAGATCTAAATGTAGCAAAAATAAGGCACGCAATTCCCATAATAGAGATATTGTCTGAACATAAACAACAGAGAAGATGTGAATTTACTCGAGCACAAATGAATCGTTAAAAAAAACAACAACAACAACAAAAAAACAGACATCTCAGGCTCATTGGATTATTTGACTAATCCTCCGTGTAAGAGTGGATTTTATCCCATCACTGCGAGAAATGTCTTTCATGGATTTGGGATTTTGACCTATATTTTGAGAAAGTAGACTAAACGATCATTAGTCATCGACTTTTGCTTTGATTTTCTCATCCTCGGCGCCTCCCCCTCATGCTCAAGACAGTGCTGAGGTTTAGATTGCCGAGTACGACTGTCGGTCAAGCATCAAAGAACGTCTGGATTTAAGTCACACGTAAACAGGTTTCGAAGTTGGGTTTCGAGCCAGATTGAGGGTTTCCAATCCGTGCTTCAGGACAGGGATAGGATTTCAAATTAGGGCGTCACAGCATTTGAAGCAATAATTTGAGTTTCATGTCAGGATTTCAAAACAGGATTCGGGTTTTAAAACAGGATCAGAGTTTCAAATCAGGGTTCTAAACCAGGATTAGTGTTTTGGTGAGGTGGAGGATTTAAAATATGTTTTTAAGGCAGGATTTGGGTTTGAAAATCAGGATTTTAAGACAGGATCAGGGTTTCAAATTAGGGTTAAGATTTGAAGCAATGATTAGGGTTTCATGCCAGGGATGGGGTTTCGAGCAAAGATTAGGGTTTCAGATCAGGGTTTCAAGACAGGATTGGGGTTTCAAATCAGGTTCTTAATGCCAGGATTGCGGTTTCAAACCAGGATTAGGTCTTTATTGGCGTTAAGGATTGAAATTAGGTTTTCAAAATGGGATTTGAAGTCACCGTTAGGGTTTCAAGCAGGGTTTCAAAGTAGCATCTCAAAACAGGGTTGGGATTTGAATCAAGGTTGAAGGTTTGAACGAATGTTTGAAGCCTGATGTGCCGGTGCTGCATTCAAAGTTCCAGTGGTGGCCTAGATGGCATGCTCCCTCTGGCCCTCAAACCCGTTGAGGACTCCGCGCTCCGGTTCGGAGGCCAGGGCCGCCTCCCTCAGCACCACCATGTGGTCCTCGGCCGCATGCAGCGATTGGTCGATCCAATCCAGGCTGCCCGACATGTGGCAGGCGTTGCGGGTGACCAGGACCAGGTGGCTGACCGACAGGAGAAGAGCGGTTGCTCTGCGGTGGTGGGAGAAACGTCAAAAATGGCAGGCAGCTTGGATTTCATTCAAAGGTACAATACACGAGTGTGACAGTCTCGTTTCTTTATTGTCAGACTTCCAATTCTTTTGACACTCCAAACGGAGACTTTTACCACATTTAAATTACAAGATGCAAGTTGTACATGGTGCTGGTTTATCAAGGAATTCAAACCATTCAACTTCAAAAATGTACATCTTAATCAGGACTTCCGAGCTCAATTTTTCACAGTCCAATAATTCCCAATTTTTCAGAATTCCACATTTCACACTAAAATTCCTTTAGAATACCTTTAATTCAAACCATTCCGACGGCAAATTGTGCATTGTGTTGACTATATTACATTGTCGCTAATGTTAGTTGACAGCCTCGTCTCTATTGTCAGCCATGTTTTTTGTTGTTCTTTGGTAGAGGATTGGGATCTGACTGCTCGACAAGTTATTCTCTCAATTTCCTGCACTGTGTTCATCGCACTCCTCTTTGTTAGTCACTGTTACACTTCCACGGTGACGTGACAAAACAAGAGTAACGTTTTTTTTAAATTGATTATTTATTTATTTTCTTACCTGGCATCCAGCAGGATTGGGTCCAAAGGCGGGTACATGGATCGTACCACGTCGTCCACCCTATTAAATATAAAAAATAAAATGTTTGTTGGCATGTTAGCCACTTGGCTAAGAGGTCAACAAACTCAACTCAACTTTATGTATAGAGCACTTAAAAAAAACAACCACAGCTGCATACAAATGAATGTACATAAAGTCAAAATCAGACATATTAAAACAGTAAAACACTAAAACAATGCAGAGTCTCATGCCGAGTCGAAAGGCAAAGAATAAAAATGTGATATGACCTCTAAAATGTACATAGAGCCAGTGAGGGGAGGCCAAAAGTAGATGTGCTCAATTAAGAGGCGAGCAGCAGCATTTTGGACCAACTGGAGACGCTTGAGGGAGGACCGGCTGACTCCAAAATAAAGTGTGGTACAGTAAACCAGTCGAGAGACATCACCTGGGGCTGATGCGCTTTGCCACAGTGATGATGTCGCTCAGGCTGGCCGGCGCTTTGACTTTGGCCCCAGAGCCCATTGTCAGGGCAACCAGTTTCTCTGTCAGCGTGTGGCAGATCTACAAAGAAAAACGCCGTTAGTGTCCATCAGTAACAACAGAAAGTTGTCTTTCATTACCTTCAGGATAGCGATGCAGTGAGAGACCAATCCGCTGTAAAAAGAAAATTTGACATAATTTGATGCGTCCAGGGTGTACACCCTGCCTTGGATGGAGGCTGATGCTGAAAACGTACGAGGCATCCTCGATCCAGTCCTCGTTCTCCAGGATGGCCTCAATGTGTGGGTTGGTGATTACCACGTCGTCCAACTCCAGCTCAGACAACTCGCTCTGCGTCTCCATGGCGCCAATCAGGTCCACTGTAGGTCTGACGGAGCGGGAAGTGCGTGTCAATCATTTGTTTGAATATCAGGTTTACCTAATGATTGGTCCAGATGCCCACTTGGAATCAAAGTGGTGAAGCAGGTGGTGCGGGTGGCAGTAACGATGACGGCAAACCACCACCAGGGCGGCCAAGGATGCCAGGAAGATGGTGGCCAGCACCCCAATGGCCACAATCACCACTGTCTCCATGGCGACGACCGGGATCGCGACTGGTTTGAGAGTCGAGTTTAGGGACGGTAGTTCATCTGCGGAGAATGCATCGGGTTTAAAAAAAATATATATATATTATATATTATTATTAAATATATACTGTATATATATTATCACTTGTCCTCTTTCCCACTGTCAATGACTTTGTTGCAAAATCGTGTTTTTTCTATACACAATATTAACGTTACTTTTTCACCGTAATTATGCAAGCCATCCCTTGGCGCCACACTCTACTGAGGAATGCTGTAATTCTTTAATCTGATTATTTTTGGGTTAAGTGGCCCGTGTCATACGGAGCTTTTCTCTGAACAAAACTCAACATTATGTTCTCGGCAAAAGGAACACATTTTATAAAATTGAAAAGTCACAAATTCAACACGTGCACATTATTTCAAAGCACTTATTCACACAGGAAGGCTAATAAATAATAGCAGTAATTGACGACAATAGACAGAAAAGTCCATCATAAAACTCGGATGATTAAATTTAAAACAAAACGTTTTTTCTTCTTCTATGGAGGCTATTTTTTGCTCTCAAATGCATTGCTCCAATAGGGTGTGTGCATTTCAAATACAGTACAATGGAAGAGACAAAGACAATGAATAAACACTGCAAACAAAACTGTCAAAAACTATAAACGCTTAACTTGTTTTCCGCAAAAACGTCAAACAGAAATATTACTTACCTTACATTTCACCACCCACAACTAAAACAAACAAACAAAAAAAAGTTTACACCTCCTCGTTCAGCAGCAGGACGAAGGCGGAGCGGAGACGTCGCAGACATCTCCAGACAACGAGGACACGTGAACGCGCCTCAGGAGAATCAGCCAATGAATGAAAACTTTTTGGTACGCGCGCGCCCGCTCAGTCACCCTTTTGGAGGGGTCGTGTGCAGATTCAACGTTAGATGGCGCGCGGCGACTGCTTTACCGAACAAGCACAGTACCGTAACCAAAGTTTCTGTAAGTTCGTGTTCGTTATACTTTGAATACATTCATATATATACACATTTAATATATGAATTACATACCATGCGTGGTATTACATTTAAAACATTTAACCTTTTTGGCGAAGAAATATACTTCCGGTTTGGCAGCTAAGTATGTGGTGACGTCACACGCCATCTGAAGTACCCGTATCGTGTCACACATGCAAGTCTGAAGTCGTTTTGTTATGCCTGCTTGGATGTATCCAAAATCCGGTTTACCTGCGAAGAAGACCAACAAAAACTAAAGTAATGCCGATTAATCAAAGCTGAACGCATGTGTAGTGCCTCTAAAATAATGTTTGTTTAGTTGTCAATCACACAGACTTAAATTTGTTCCCCCCTCTCTCACTCCAAAACGTGACTGGAGAAGTATTCCTTTTTTTTCTTGTTGCTTTTCACTACAACAGACAAAAGCGGTTTTTCAATCACTTTTCAAATGTAGTTTTTAGTCCAGAATGTCATTCATTCATTTTTAAACCGTGTTACATTTACAATTTTTGACTTCTAGCATGACTTTATTCATTGTCAAACTGTATTTAGTCCATGTATTGCTGTATGGCTGCAGAGCTGTCAGGAAGCACATCTGTAAAGGGACCCTCGTTCCCTTCTCTCTTTAACTTTTTAAACACTGCACTTGTACACCAATCATCTAGTTAATGACCCGCGCCCAATGTGACTTTGCCACATTGCCAGCATAGAGATAATTCCACTGTCTTTTCATAAAGTCTGGTGCCTCTGCGGCTGGTTCGAGCGTGGTTAGTGCAGGTGTGTTTTTTTTCTATGACTCCCACAGCAATGTACATTATTTCCTCTCGGGCCCTTCGTCAGCAGGTGAAGAGTTTCTCAATAGGCACTCGACAGCTTTTCGTCAGCACTGGCTTGAGAAGACACCGCGACAGAGATGGACAGGGAGAAGCCATCAAGATATAATTGAAGTATTTGCTGGGCCGAGTGCTGCCTCGGCGGCTGTCAGTCCCACATCAAAGGACGTCTGGTTTTGAGCCAGGGTTACAGTTTCACATTGGTGGTAACATGCTGTAATATGCATATCGGGCCACTAGTTGGTGGTGTCACTTTAGCTGGAATATGTACGTAAATGCTGCTGGGAATTCTTTTGTATGTTGGGGTGGAGCTGATGATGACGATGATGATCATGGTGGTGGTGAAGATGTCGGGTGGGAGGGGGTTTGCAGAATGGTGCAACGTCCTTGAGAAGCAATGAGACTCCAACGGGCATTTGCCCAAGTATTTCTGCCGCTTCTTTATTCCCGTTGGCATCTTTTGAAGGGAATTAGATCCTCTTCGAGCCCTTCATCTTCTTCTTCTTGCCGCGGGGAAAGGCGAAAGACAAAACTGGTCTTTTGTCACTTTCCTTGGAGATTAAGGGATGTTGTCGTGTGCTTGTAATACAATGGTCTTCTTCATCCCGTTACAGTCATCTCTTTGCAGACATTTCCTGCTCCGTATGTTTTCATCTTCCAAATGGAAGCTTTTCTATGAGGCGGTACAACTGGTGTAGATGCCAGGGTGGTTAGGGTTTTAAATGAGGGTTTTGAGAACAACATTTTGCTTTTAAATGAGGTTTAAATTCAACAATAGGTTTTAGACAGGTTAGGTTTTAGACTGTGTCTCGCTCAGCTTCCGAGTGGAAGAATTAGAATTTCAAATAGTGGTCGAGGTTTCAGATCAAAGGTTCAAACCAAAATGAGGGTTTTGAAATCGGAGTTCAAAAGATTATTAGACTTTTGAATTAGAGCATCAGGCCAAGTTTATGGTTTCAAATTATGGTGTCATGGGGATATTTTGCTTTTAAATGTGTACTTTAAAGCCACGTTTAGGTTTTGTCATTTGGGCTCCAAGATGATGTTGGTGGTTAAATATGATGGTTCAAGACAGTCTTTTTGCTTTTTGAGTAGGGTTTTTAAGACAGGTTCAGCGTTCCAAGCTAAAGCTCCAAGTAAACGTTAGGGTTTCAAGGTTAGGTTTTTAAATTTGAGTTGACAAACCCAGTTTATGGTTGGAAATGAGAGTTTCAATACAGTGTTAAAGTTACTCAAGCAAAGGTTTTGAGCAAGTGTCAAGGGGCTTCAAAACGGTTTCACATCAGTTTCAGGAATAGGTTTCGGTTTTTAAAACGCGGTCACCAGACAATCTCAGGGGTTTATTTTTGAAGTCATATTTTTCTAATAGCACCCTTTTCCACTCCACACGTCGATTGAAGGGAGTGCAAATAGGATTAGCGGCCTCCCTCTATTTCTTATCTCCGCATTGCTCGCTTTGCCTCTCCTTGGTTTCTCGCCCTAATCTCTGAGCGCGCGTGCGTGATATCGACGGATCTGAGACCCGTGCGGAAAGTCGCAGCACTTGCTTTTCTCACACTGCTTGTCCAATCACGGCCAAATTAACCAAGTTCATCTCCTGGTCGTGCGCTTCAGATGTAAATTTTCATTTCCACAGCAAGTGGAAACGAGAAGTGTGGAGTCACCGTAACGGCCATCAATCATAGCGCGGTCACAGCTTCAGATCTGATTTGCATTCATTGGGCAACAGCATCCCAACATGCGAGATGACAGTTTCTCTCCCACTTCCTTCTCACGTTGTGTAAAATCCCTGCAGAGAAGCACTGTAAACGATCAGCTCATCGCTTGTGAATATGCAGCTCATAAAACGACACAGAGGATGACAATGAATCAACGTATATCTGCGGAAATCACCGGACACGAGCAAAGAACGTCGCAACGGGTCAGGCTGGCTAATTGACACTTGCCACGAATTAGCATTGAAATGCTAATTTTGCACTTAGCAGAAAAACCATGACTCGACAGAATCCTGAGGAGGACATTCACTTAATGGGCAGAACTATCGCCACCCCCCCCCCCCCCCCCCCCCCCCCCCCCCCCACACACACACACACACACACACACACACACACACACACACACACACACACACACACACACACACACACACACACACACACACACAAAGGCATCCAACTACTGAACTACTGCTCACATTCTGTTGCTTTCTGTGCTTCACTTAAAGTTGT
>CAAKHF010002316.1:17315-22834 GCA_901007745.1 Hippocampus kuda | reverse complement strand
TTGTTTTCCCCACAGTATTTATAAGTTGGAGCCAATGCTGGACAACACACAAGTGCACACACAAAAAAGACTTGTCACACATGCCTTTATTTGACGAGTCATTAGTGTGCTCTCTCTCACACACACACACACACACACACACACACACACACACACACACACACACACACACACACACACACACACACACGATTTCCATGGCTAATAAACTAATATCTCTAACTAATATATAATGTATGAAAAATGAAACATCATGCATGGGACAAAAATAGACACAAATATTCGAAAATGATACTTGGTACTTGACAAAAAAATCCAATGGATGAAAAATATTTGCGCAAAATACTAGACGTGGAAATGGCGTGGAGGAAGCACACTTTGGGTATCGTAGTTCGTACACTCTCCCTGGCGCCCAGTTTGTCGTTGGCAACGGCACAATGGCGGAGGCTGTTAGCGGTGAGCTAAATGTCAAATGGTTTGTCAAACACTTGTTGTTCTTACCGATCACCCACTGTGCGATGCGCTTGAAGGTCAGCGTTTTTTGTTTTTTTTTGTCAAGCATTGATGCCGGAATGTTCCACATGATCCTGCTGTGACTTCACCGTGGATCAATTTTACCATCAAAACCAAAAGGTCAAAGGAGGGGGTGTCGATTGTTTTGGGAGTTAACCAGAACTTCATGTGGACAACAGTACTTGGACACCCTTGGCCTTCACACCCCTTCTTGTGTTTTATCAGCCTGTCAGTGCGAGCAGATGCTCATTTTTCTCTCGTTGATTTGGCGTGTCACACTGATTTATCTGGCCGCTTCTTCGCCCGCCGGCTCATTACCGTATCGCCACCTTGTTATTAAAAAGGACCCCCCGCCCTCATCGCCGCAACCTTTCTCTGTTTGAAATCTCCAGCGAGGAGATGTGACGACTGCTAGAATTCCTCATCATTGTGCTCTCACATTTCAGTTGATCACTTTCACACGATCACGAAGATTAGTCGCCGGCCAATCACAGGGCGTTATATTTTCTCTTAAGTCCTGTTTTGTCAAACCCCTTTTCGGAAACCATATAAAGAAGTCAAGAATAACAGTTTATTCAACTGTTGTTTAAGTCACTGTTATGAGGGGTTTGGCAAAAAGAAAATGCTTATAATATCTCTCTTACTTATTACACATGAGAAGATGAATTTTGGTACAGATTTTAGCAAGCATCATGTAAGTTGACATGTTTGATTTGGTTTTGTGGGCCACGTAAAATGATGTGGCGGGCCAGATCTGGCCCCCGGGCCTTGAGTTTGACACCTGTGACTTCGGGGTTAAGGTTGTTGAGTCTCTACAATGAAAATGCCATAAAATGAATACCGTGCCAAACTGAAATGAACCGCGCTGCAAAGATGAAACGGGGGGGGGGGGGATTGTATCCTCACATTATCCAGCATACTTGAATGCTGTTCTTGAACTTTTAACTGTCTTTCACTCACTTTTTCGTCATCTCCCAAAGTGCGTCAGAGAAGAAGCGGTCTGTTGAAGTTTCATTACAGCGGTGGGGAAGCGGGACGGCAGCTTTAATAACATTTTATCAGACTGCTCTCATGTACCAGGCCATAAAGCGGAGTGAGCGATGGGCCCCGCGCCGAAGTATCGACTCGATGCGTCCAGATAGCCTTGCTGCTGTTTAGCTTTGAGCATAGTGTGAGACTTTTTTTTTTTGATGGGATTTAAAGAAGACAAAGGCAGCACTCATATCAGCGGTTACCTTTTTTTTTTTTTTTCTCTTAGTCATCCCCAGCTGCTCCCGCCAGTTGCCAGGGAACCGATACAGACAGAACGCTGCCTCTTATCTTGTCATGCGTCTAATTTCCTGCCGACTGCCTCTCCCTTGTGGCTCCTGTTCCCGTGACGATGGAGATGAAAGGCGCCTGGGGGGGTGGGTGTATTTCGGTGGGCGTGGGGGATGCCGCCACTAAGACAACAGGGCCGAGGATGGAGAGGCTTGTAATGACTGTACAAACAAATACGCCCTCTGGACCCCCCGTTGCTGGGGACGACCTTCCCCGTTCTGAACAAGCACGCTTCCTTTACGTCAAGCAATCTTTTTCAGAAACTAATCAGATTGGTCTCTTTCAGGACTGCTAAAACACTCTGTTTTATTGTATTGGTCGTTGAGCAAATGGAGGCAAAATATTGAAAAATGTAATAGCCCCGCATTCAATTTACAACACTCGTTTTCGAGAAATATTCCCATCAAACTGAGCGATATTGAATGGCCACCCACCGAAAATCACAACATTTTATAACAGTATTCTTGGTGTTTATTTTAAATAACACTCGTTGCTTTTTACTGAAAGGATACGACGCTTTATTTAAAAAAAAAAAAAGAGTCAGACGTCTGGAAAGCTAGCACACAGTTTCATGAGGTAAACCAGCAATCAATACAAAACAATATTAAATCTTTAGTTTCTTGAAAAGAAGACTCACTATTGATAGTGCATGGTCATAAAAAAGATGTACTGTGTTATATTGTCATAGATTTTTTTGTTTTGTTTTGTTCAAGCTAATTTTGTTTCACTTGTCTGTCTGGTTCATTTCCCAAAAAGAACACAACATATGAATGTTGCATATTTACACTCTTGGTACCCATAAAACTACTTTAGCTAACATTAGCATATAACATCATTTCATGTATTATTAGAACAAGGACTTTGAGTATTTTACTTTGTACAACAAATATTCAGTGTCTTCATTTAATGTGTCCATACAATGGGGAAATGTGTTACTTAATATTAATACTTTGAATTAGCTAGCTAAACAATACAGCACAATGTAGGTGTGATTTAAAATATATAATATAATATAATATAATATAATATAATATAATATAATATATGCCTGTATTATTCTTAGGTCACAAGTGATTAACCACTTTCTGATTTAGCTGAAACCCCCTGAGGCGAGTCTTAACTTTAGCATGCTAGCATGGCCATTTTGATTAAGGCTTACAGATATAATATTAATTCTGACTCAGTTGTGACACATTATCATGGGATATGATGAAAACCTACAATAGGAATGTTCTAACACCTGTTACATCCCATCTGAGCTTCTTTCGATGGTGAACTGGTGATTTAAAAGCTCCTGTGCACAGTTTCGCTTCGATTAATCATCGGGCTGTTAACATGCCTAGCACTAGCCTCCTCTTGCAATCAGCTTTACAAGCTAGTTCTACTTCACTACGTGCACCTCACTCCCTTCGTCCTGATTGCGAAGAGCGCAAATCTCGGCCTTTTGCAAATTTACATCGCAGAGCAAGAGGCGCGGAAGACTTTAAAGTGGCATAATCGGTCTTGCGTGTCGGTGCTGAAGATGAACGGTCTTGCTGTCCACGCTCTCGCCTGATTAAGATCTGCGACACCAGCAATCCAATTAGTCTTATTCCCTCTAAAGCGGCCAACTGTGATTACATGTTAACGATCAATGGTCTTTTGCTGCAATGCTTCCTTCTGTTAAAAAAAAGAAAAAAGTCATAATAGTGTTTTCTGACAGCAGGCTAATGTATCCCCCTGCTATCTTTTTAAAGCATATTCCTCTATTTATGTCAAGTGCGTCCCATATCCGTGTTTATTTCAAAACAAGGTAGTCGAACGCCGACGAGTAATCCCCTATTTTTATGCTAATAACAATGCACTTGTGCTGGAAATGTTGAATAGTTGCCACTTCTTTTCCAGTCTTGGTTTCGAAGCGGGTTGTGGTGGAGTCAATGAAAAAGTAAAATTTTGTGTCCACAAATTTGCTAAAATGACCTGTGGGCCAATGGACTTGGCTGTCATTTTACTCAAATGCTTTCGACCTTATTGTTGGATCTGAAAATAAAATAGTTCCTTGATACTCACTGGCTATGCATAGTAAACAATTACTTTAATCCTAGTTTAACAGACACTGGTTATTTAATTCATTTAACTTTACTAGCGCCTTTAATTGCAAGACGTCAATACTACTTCCATGTGCACTGATCTTCATCTGTGTGTTCCTTGGATTACATGGAAATTACGCTAGTTCCTAGTGGCCTCCCATGTAATGGAACATTCCAGACACTCACCACCTTCTCTTCTTCTGGAAAGTTCCGTTCACGTGTCAAGTGCTATCATGTCCCCCGGATAACAATGACACATGCTAATCATCTGTCAATGACTTGTTGGCACCTCCACCGGGGTCATGTCAGAACTTCCCATGTAACGGTCCCCCCTCCCCTGATTCATTCACACCTTCTGTCTGCATCCATTTCTTCCATTTGCGCACATACTCAGACACACTCCCCTGTCGTTATTGCGTAATTTCACAGGGGGGAAAAAAGGAATCCCACTGTTGTGTTGAAGTTTTGACTCTTCCTTACTACACTAATTTTGTCACTCTCCATCTCTTGCGAGCATGTGTGTACAGGTCAAAAATCCTGAATGTGATGTTTCAGGGCTCACTCAGTTTCGCCTGCTGGAAAATTTGAAAAGCATTAACCCCCAACACCATTTTTCACCAATTGGGACAAAATTTGGTGGCTGTCTCTCTCGTAGCGGGATACACAAAAAAAGTGTCAGGAACCCTAATCAAAAATGTAACAAAGCCTTCATCATCATTAGTCATTTGTGGTCTAAGCAATCATTTTGGTTGAATTCCCCCAATCAAGCCCCCTGGAAAGTTAGAAAAATTAGCCTCCAACCCCAGTTCCACTTAACGACACTGAATTGGGCAGACATATTTATGACGTGGCTGCACAAAACTATCCGCCAGGAATGGAGCAGAAAATTGGTTATTTTGCCTTCAAGCAACCATTTTGAAACAAATTCCACTGCTTGTTTTGTTAGTTTTCAGAGCAATGCAAGAAATGTGTCAAAAGACGACCAAACGAATTTTTGTGTGTATGTCTCAGGACACACGTCCCAAACCAGGCCAAAGGTATCTCGCGTGATGACGCGCGGCATCTCTCTGCACTGCGGGACGCCCGGTCTCACTTCATCTGTTTAATCTTGTCCCTTCACCTTCATTTATCAGCACTGCCTGTGATAAATGACGCCGCCCCAGAGGACGAGCACGCTGTGGTCCGTGGCGCCAATGGGAAGGGCGGTACTCGCAGCGGGGCCGCACTTTTTTTTTCAAATGACATTTTACTGCTTGAGGGTGACGATGTCGATAAAATCTAATAAATGTGTCGCGCTTCTTGATAAGGCACACACGTGGGCATACAACGCAATACCGCATAGACCAAATTTGTCATGTGCTTACGCAAGTCTCCATATTACCGACGCTAATACGGGATCATTCCGAGCACTGCAGGTTTGAAGTGTGAGCTCTCAGGACCTAATCACGTCCGACCGCATCACTGCAAGAAAGAGTGGTTGTTAACTGAAGTCTCTAATTGGCCATTGACTGTAACGAGACTGCCGCATGACAGGAGAAGCCATTACACTGCGAAGCTCAGAGGAATGTATTTGTGCCTGTTGTGTTAATACGGTGTCCCTGTTGACTTTATCCTGAT
>CAAKHF010002316.1:4815-12315 GCA_901007745.1 Hippocampus kuda | reverse complement strand
AAATAAGCGTGTGTGTGTGTGTGTGTGTGTGTGTGTGTGTGTGTGTGTGTGTGTGTGTGTGTGTGCGTGTGCGTGTGTAATTGTCACTGTCAATGTGTCATTGTGTGAATGTGTGTATTTGAGAGAGTGTGCGTCAGTGTGAGAGTGTGTGTGCGTGCGTGTGCGTGCGCTGCAGTGTGATTGAGTTTATGTGAGAGCGTGAGCATGTTCATGTGTAGAAAAACACAGAGTGTGTGCATTTGTGTGTGTGTGATGCCATGTCTAAATTCTCTGCATCAAAAAGAACAAAATGGCCGCCGAGTCGTGATTGTTATTTCTTCAGACCTAAATTGGATTATTTGTTGTTGTATCTGAAGGCGCCCCCCCCCCCCCGCCTCCTCCCGCCGGCCGTTCATGGTCATCGCCATCTAAGTCGAGTTCCATTCGGACTTTCATTTCACTGCGGTGGGCTGTCGCTGCTTTCAATGAGAGGGCAATTTCCCCGCGCCGTGGTGTTGAGGGAGGCATAGTTAGGAAGGTGTCCATTATGTTTGCATTGTTACTGCTTTCGGGCCTCTGCTGCTATGTGACGCAAAGTTGCATACGCTCATTTGTTGCAGCCAGGAAGGTACGAGCCAGCCCCCAAACAAACTCCGGGGGCATTATTATTCACAATGACTACTTGGATTGCCCACATTCGAGTCCCTCCGTTTGTCGTGGTTGACCACAGACAGCAACTGCTAGCCTCAGATTTTAGTCAAGATTTTCTCAACCGTATTTGCAGGAAAAAGCATCGGAAGCTAGCACCTGGCGCAGAGTTGCGAAACAAAGACACCGCCAGTGTCAGACGAAACAACGTGGAGAAGGCCGAAGGATCAACCATTTGGTATGCACACGGCGAGGCCATGCAGGCGCCGCGTATAATTTGATGTTGTGATTATTTTTGGAGTGGTACACAGACAGTCAAGCATTTGCCGTCTGACGGTCAGATGGCTCTCCGGGATGATTCATTCAGACGCGCAAGCAGCGAGAGGAGGATAGAATCCATACTTGGGGTTGTACTTGGTGAGGGAAGAGACTGGCGGCGTCACACATTCTCTCTGCTCTATTCACTTTTTTTTTTTGTGTTCCCGCCATCAGCACGCAATGTGGCAAAGTGGCATTTTGGACGCTCGTCTGGAGCAATGTCGCAACCCATCTGGCCGCTTGAACCTCGGGGACGCTAATTTCCAAACAAACGTTCAGAACATTGGGAAGCAAAGGTTTTATTGTTCGCGACCAATTAAAGTTTAGCCCCACTTTTTTTTTTAAAGCCGTTTCCTTTTGATGACATTTTCCAGCGCCTTTATGGGATGTAAAATCAACGTGTGTCCGTCCCATTATTATCATGTTAATGGAGCCATTAAGCCTTCGCTTCAATTGTGCGAATGGAGACACGGCAGTCGGTTCACACGTTGTTCTCGGAGTTAATGTTTGCTCGGGATGAGCCGGCATGACGACTAATTGATGATGAATAAATATGACGGCCATCAGCTCGGTTGATCGTCGTCGGGCGTGTTGTCAGCCCGTGGGGGCGAAAAAAAGAAAAGAAAGCGAGTTGGGACGCAAATAAGGGGCGCTGAATCTCAATGTCGGAATTATCTCAGGGAACAATGTGATTGGGATCACATTTGTGAGTTTTAGTGCGGTTACCTCGAAAGCTCCTGGCTGCACGTATCGGCGACTAGGTAATAGTTCGCATATCAAGCGGGGACAGCGGGAAACCGGCAGCCCAGAAAAAGCAATAAAGAAAGCACAGTGTGCACTTCCTGTTCCCGCTGAAATCATCGCGGCGTCTCCAAAGCATCCGTCACACCTTCACAAAACTTGCCTTGGCTGTCTTGCGTCGTATAGCTCCTCAATTGTCGCGAGTGATATCACACTGTCTCGTAAATGTGTCGAAAGTTGCCGTGGATGGATTTGATCTTTCAACTGCATCACATGCCGAGTTGGAATGAATCGGGATACCTTGACACCATCTTTGTTTGGGGCGATAATAGGAGAGGCTCCTTGGCTTCAGCGCACCAATTAATTCGGTAATTAAAAAATAAGATTTTTTTTTTCCTGCTTTGCTTTAGTTTGCTTTAGGTTTGTGTGTGTGCATGTGCACGCGTGCAGGGTTTTTTTTTTGTGAGAACAAAAGAGGTCGAACTAAAAGGAAAGTAATTAATTACGTGTCTGAGCTCAGGACAGAGTTGTGCTGTGCGTTGGCTCTAAACATTAATTATACTTTGACACGTACAAATGAGGCCGTGACGACAAAGAAGTTTTTTTTAATTACAAATGATTATTTGAGGCCGACCCCCCCTGCCCCCAGACATATTTATTTAGACAGATATTTGTTTGGACACGCGCATGATGTTGTATTGATCAAGTACAATGATGGATGGTTTAAAAAGTGGCCGTGAGGAAATGGTCTTATTAGGTGTGAGGCCTTTAGTTGGGAAAACACAATTTTTGAGTCATACTTAACAAAAAAAAGTCACATAGAAAAACAAACCCAAAAAGAAAAAGACACACCATTGCGGAACGAACACATAATTGTCAGTCTACTGGAGAGCGTATCATTCAAGTGAAAGTGATGTGTAAAATTAATCAATAAAAATACAAAGGACAAAAAACGTCATGTAGCTCCCCAGAAAACAAACGGGGACACAAAGCACTTCATGGCGTGACCCCATAATTGTCGGAGTCTATGGAAACTCTAATCGTTCATGTGAGAGTGGCATTTAAAACCAATTAAAAAGCACCATTGTGTTCAAATAGGTCGCCTACCTTCCCCAAAAACAAACATGGGCGTACATGTCATTCAAGTGCGAGTGGAGATTAAAACAAAATGGCAACCTTGGATGAATAAATAAAGGTGCCGTCTCGTGTCATTGACAGGTACAATTTCACAGCACAAAGTCGCGCTCGACGAGCTTTTTGTCCAGCTAGGGAAAAAGTGCTCATCCGGCATTCTTAAGTCAAGGTACTATGGTATCTTTACAGTACATTTCATCATGCTTGGCTGGAATTTTGAAGTCAGTTTTTTAAATGTCTTTTTTTTCCGCATTTTGATGATATTAAAAAAAAACAAAATCAAAAATACTGCAGATTTTTTTTTTTGTCCTGGTTCTGCCTCGCTTCTGTCTTCTTGGACAAGGAATGCTTCGTCGAAGTTATTTATAGGCACACCTGCACGTAATGGAGCCTGTTTTTCAGACTGACAGGTGTTAACGTGAAAATTTGATACCTCAAACCCGTGAGACCCCTCCGATGTTCTCAACACCTCGCCATTTGATTTCCCGAAACGTCTACGTCAGGTGTGTCCCATCGGCGGATTGTCGGCGAGGACCACGACGTGAATAATTCACACACACACAAAAAAAAAAAAAGATCAACGTGACGTTCTGTAATGATCAATTATTGATGTCATCCATCTCCACGACTCCAATTTTGATTTCTGAACCATGCTGTGAATCTCCGTATTCGCCCGGTTGCCGTGGCAATGCTCACCTTTGGATTGACGGCCAACAGCCGTGTGCTTTTGTTATTTCTTTCATTGAGGCCGACTTCCCTCTTAGCCACCCAGAGGCGTTCCAATTAGCCCTCCGCTGAGTGTGTAGGATTCAGACATGCATCAAAACAAACACTCGAACAATGCGTGTGCGTGTGAATCTGACATACATCAAAACAAGTTGACAGACTGACAGGCGAGGAAAAAAAAAGTGTTAATAATGAACGACTAGTCATTTGACTTTGGACATTATTCAAGTGTCACTGGATCAAGTATTCATGTCCAAGGTATTTTTAACCTGAACAGACATCAGGATCATTTTACACAACCAGACAGTGAAAATGTCTGCCGTTTTTTTTTTTGCCAATTGATGTCATAAATGAACTTTTGGGGTTCATTTCGCATGCTTAATTCTCTATTGCTGTACGTCCATACAGATGAAAGAAGGTCAAACAGCCATTTGAGGGTTGTACTGTACTTTACTCTATTACATGTTTCTTTAGGTCAGGGGTGTCAAACTCATTTTTGTTGTGGGCCACATTTGAGTTACCGTTTCCCTTGGAGGGCCGTTATGACTGAAACCATATAAAGAAGTCAAGAATAACGGTTTTGTTCACCTATTGTTTAAATTACTGTAATGTAAATCACTCTTCTTTATTAGAAATGAGAATTTTAAATTTCGTTACAGATTTTAGCAAGCATCATGAAAGTTGACTTCTTAGATTTGCTTTTGCGGGCCACATAAAATAATCTGGCGGGCCAGATCTGGCCCCCAGGCCTTGAGTTTGACACCTGTGTTTTAGGTCTTTTTTTTTTTTCTTTATTTTATCTTGCAGTCAACACGTATGGTATATCTTTAAAAAAAAATCTAAAACTTAAATGCAGATTTTTTTTTGTCTGTGTGAAAGCTGTTGTCAGTAATTGAATGTATCATCGTTGAATAAAAACCTCTCAAGTGAGTGAAGTCTAAAAATCTTTTTTTTTCCCCCCCTGCTGCCGTGCCTGATGGCACACAATTCTGAAAGCTGTCCATTTTAAACAAAATAGCAGTGCTAGCAAGCCGTGTCGCAAATCGTAAAAATCCACTCATAATTGACCCCCCCCAAAAAAAATACACTGTCCAGCACGATTTTGACCAAAGTCTTTTCGTCATCTGTACAATTGCTCAAGCACAGCATTGTCATACTTTTATGATTGATCTAATTTTTTTCAACTGATTGTGTACTGTCATTTCGTCACGCACCCACAGTTATCGAGCAACTGTTTGCCATCTGAACTTGTGTTGAGTTGTTTTTTAATGAGCGCCGGATGCAAGGAACCCTGCCTTCCTCCAAGTGTGCCGTGGGGGGGAAGAAAAAGAAAAAAAAAAAGCTCCCAGAGCATTGATCACTGCTGCCTCCAACAAAGTAAGGCATACCGTGCTCTTGGTGCTGACAAAACACAGTCTGAAGAAGCTACGTGCGTGTGTGTGTGTGAGGGTTTGTTTTGATGTTTGTTGACAACTCATTATTGGTCCTTTGGGGGCAAATGAAATACACTCTCATGACATGCTATATAGTCGACATTATATATTTGTCATATGACAATCTCTTTTATTACATTTGAACCAACCACGTTTTCAAGTCCTTATAACGAAACCCGTCTATGGACTCGGTCACGTCGTAAAAGCCAAGTCGTTATCAAGTAGAGTGACCTTTTAGTCCGGTCAGGCAAGTTTTTTCTTGCGAAGTCCATCAGACTGTTCATCTGAGCAGATCCGTGGTTTGGCGCTGTTTATTTGACAGCACTTCATTAACCTTCCGTGCGGCTGCGCTTTGGACTTTCAACGGGCCCCATCGACCAGTCAACACCTCTCCTCTATTTGCGTCTTTATTTGCAACCTTTATGCTGTTTGTCCTGCACAAAAAGAGCAGCTTGTCCAAGAGACAAAATGGCATGTCCAGCTGTCTGATTTCCAACCACTGTGCTGAAATGATTAATTGTACTACAGCAGTGGTGTCAAACATACGGCCCGCGGGCCAGAACCGGCCCCCCAAGGAGGTTCGATCCAGCCCGTGGGATAATTTAAAAGTGAAAAAAAAAGCATTAAAGACACAGAATGAATATTTTAAATAAAATGCAATTCGTGGATTATCCGCTAGGGGGCACACTGTTTTGATCACAGTAGAAGACAACATTGTTTTGATCGGGGAAGAAAACAGCAGTCTCAGTCTGTCACCGAAATAGACCCAACGCAGCAAATGATATGAAAGCGCCAATCAATGCTTCTTGAGACCGAAACAAAGGAAAGAGATGAGATTTTGGTGATTCATAGCACAGTATATGTATAATGTATAATGTTAATGGTTCGGCCCACTTGACATCTACCGAGTCCGTATGCGGCCCACAATGTGAAATGGGTTTGACACCCCTGTACTACAGCTAACAATATTAATCAATGGAATCAATGATTATCATTGTCCTATCTACAACAGCAATTTACTTGGAAGGTGCCATGAATAGCGAAATGTCAAGAAGATGGTGGCGGAGTGATTTCATAGCGGCAACAACAGTATTTGATATTTCTATTTGTATTTGTGGGTGAACATTGCGATGCTTGGTGAATTTGAACTAGTGGGGCGTGAGCCAACTCTTTCTGACAAGCTGTCAAACGTCTCCCTGTTCAGCTTGAGCCGTAGATCGTGGGTGAGCTTATATTGCCCCAGATCCTGCCGTACTGCATTAAACACAAGAGTGACTGAATGTGAACGTGATTTATTCATCGATAAAACTAAGATTGACTAACAAGCGTACATGCAGAGGGGTCCATTTTGTGCAGCTCCACATTTTCGTTGTGCGAAAAAAAAAAAAAAATCCCAACATGTGCGGTGAAAAGTCATCGATAAGTAGTCACTTTGGGATTTTGTACGATGCTGCCCTCTCCAGGGCGGACTTCGTCTCTTCAGCGGTTCATCTTGCGTAATTTGGCCGGTAGGTTGTCTTCGGGCCTCCTGCCGGCCGACAAAAGGGGGCTGTGCGCGCGGGGCTGCGGCGGGCATAAGGTGGGCATCAGGCTATGCTGGTATAAGTCCCCGGTGGACTGGGTCATGGGTTCGAATCCGACTTTCAGCGAGTCGTCGGGCCCCGGAGAAGATCCGAGGCGCTGGAGCTTGAGCGGCAGGTCCCCCGTGCTGCATGCCTTCTCGGAGTGCTGCGAGCTCAGCATCAGCACCTTCCTCTGGAGGTCCTCCTTCCCGGATGAGCTGATCCGCTGCAGCTTGCTGGGCAGCCGCCGCCCGCCGCCGCCGCCTCCGCCCCCCATCGTCGCCGTCGCCGCATTGATGCAGTCCACGGAGAAAACGCGGTCGCGCCGGGCACGTTGGCTCTCGGTAAGCGCAGGCGTGGACACGGGCGACGGCAAGGAATTCTTCTCCTCGTGTTCTTTGACGCTATACGCCGGCGTGGGGACCTCGAAGGTGCTGTGGAACTGCGAGTAGTCCACCCGGAAGAAGCCCTCCTCCAGGGACATCACGGGCAGGAAGCGATGTCCCCACAAGACCTCGTCCTCTGTGTACGAGGTGCGCGCCTGGCACGTCATGCCTGCAAGGGCAACAGAACTGGTGAACCTTTCGGGGAGGCGGGGTCTCTTGGCCTTTTGTTACACTCAAAGGTCAATAAACAATCAACAAAGACCTGGTTTCTACACCAACCACTCGGACTCCCGAGTAGGAGTCTGCTTGTGCCCTTCGGGTGTTATGTCATCTGACCGTTGCTATTCCAGGAGCACAACACAACGGAAAACCTACCCGCCTGAACCCCTAAGATGAAGAATTCACCGACACACGTTTTGGTGCTTTGCCCAAAAGACATGTCACATGTCAAAATGTAGCTTTTCAGTTGGCATATTGGTGGCATGCACCCATGATGATCTTACTCTGCTTTATGCTTACATTACCCCCCCCCCCCCCCCCCCCCCCCCCCCCACTCCCAAAAAAAAAAAAACC
>CAAKHF010002314.1:1805-13726 GCA_901007745.1 Hippocampus kuda | reverse complement strand
TAAATATCTTTGCAATTAATCCATCGGAAGTAAGTGCATTGACTCACCCCATTTTACACATACTGTATTTAATAAACATGCGCGCACACACACACACACACACACACACACACACACACACACACACACACACACACACACACACACACACACACACGCACACACTCGCACACGCACACACATCCACAGATGGACACACACAAACACACGGCACACGACCTCTTGGCTTTTTTTTTTGTGTACTCTCACCTGATCCCTCTCATTCAGGTCTGAGACAATGACAAATGCTGATGTGCTGCTTAATGTGACAGCAGCCAAGTCAGGCTGTTAAAGTCCCCCCCCCCCACACACACACATACACCCTTGCAAGATGAGCACTTTAGGCACCTAGCAGCACCAGTCGACCGCCTGGTAATGGTATATCACCGCCCTGAGGGCCGGTGGAGGGCGGGGGGAGACGCTGCCAGGATACACTTCCCAAAACAAGCTCTGACTGACAAGGCACCTGTGTGTAAAAATGGCGGGGCCCCAAAACAGAACCTCGGACAGACATGTAATGAGCTCAAATGAGACGTTGAAATCAAAAGCCGGTTATCGCGTTCCTGTTGTTCTACGTGATATTTTTAGTATGTCATACACAATGAGGAAAATTACCCGTCCATCCATTTTGTGTATCGCTTATCCGGATCAGGGTTACAAGGCGCGGGCGGCGATCCCAACTAAAAATCAGAAAACTTCAAGCTTTGTCTTTTGGGGGAATTAATGGAAACAAGAGCAAGTAAATTCAATTTAGTGAGTCTGCTCACTCAGATGACACAAATGGACGATGGAAAATGTAATTTTCTGGCTAATGGAGCAAAATATCTTCTCAGTCTCAGCTTTAGACAAATAATCTGCATAAGACACGGGCGCCTTGAAATACAAATTGCCCGCTAACAGAGTTTTTCGAGATGAAACGTGAGCAGTCGGTCGGCCCGTTTAGTAAAAAAATTAATACATTTGTTAAAAATGGACATACGCTCCTGTATATCGTGGCAGCAGCAGTTTGGCAGGAAGCCAACAATTTCTCCAAAAAGGCCTGAAGCTGTTTATTGCCACTCCCAGGTTAACTTTACTGTCAAAGTAAACATAAAACAAAGAGAATGTCTTATTTTGTATTTAAAACAAGCACATAGCTTTGCCTTGAGTCTGCTTTGCTTAATGACAACAAACAACGCAAAACAATACAAAACTGAGGAGTGACCACCCCCATGTAGAACTGTATGTCTGTATTATAGTGCATGCAGGTTCCCAGCTTCGATGCAAAAATTGTAATCCAAATAGGCCCATCTTGTCTGACTTCTTCTCATCTGCGTTCCTCCATTTTGCTCCAAAGCATGCTGAATATTCTCTTTGAAATCTGCTGTAAGAACTGGATGTGGAAATGACGCTAAATTTCTTGATCCTGTGGACACAAATAGTCCTTGATACCTGTTGAGTTACTTCCTACATCGCTGCCCAAAAACCTGTAGGTCACCGGACTACAAAGACGAGAGAAGCAAGAGAACACACAATTCAAAGCTATTTTTCACACGTCTATCATCACTTCACTCTCTCCACGTCCAACCGCGGGGTGCAGGATTTCCTCCAGACACAGACGTTCCACAGGCTCACAAAAGGCGTTGTTCGCAGGGCAGCCGCACACAAAACACACGTAGGTGAACTTCCTGCATGCACACCCACTTTCCGAAATACATGCTCGCGACGGGAGGCGTTAGTTTGCGTTCAGTGGGTCAACGCGAGTTAAGGATCTCATTCGTTTTGTCCGTCGATTAATAGATTTAAATGCACAACATGAACCTCAAGATGAAGTGTTGAGGCACCTTTTCAACGCAGTACAAATCTATACAGGAATCTACGGCACTTCTTATGACACATGACCCAGTTATACGTTAGCTATGCGTTCATTGGCATCCACCTGTTCCCACTGAGTGCCAAGATGAGTTGAATGTTATACTGTACACTGGGTACAGATAGATTGTCACGTTCTGTCGGTTTGACGCAACAGTAACCCCTGCTCATATCTGTCGACGGGAATCTTTGTATCCTTTATATGTGTCGCTGCTCCATGTTTTTACATAGCAGTTGTTTATCACGACAGGAACACGGATGATTGTTCCTGTTAGCTTGTCACATTACAGGTTAGCATTAAGCTAGCAGACTTTTGTTGGACACAAATCTACGGTTTGGTTTGAACATTTGGGTGTTTCACTAGACAGGTCAACATTTTGTTCTCTGTGGTTTCAAAAGTGGACAAGCGAAGAGTGAGAACAGTGGCAAAGGAATAACTTCAAGTGTGTTAAAGTGTGTCGGAGAGGCAAAGCGATGAAAATGGTCTCAGTATCCCAGAATTTCACTGATCGCGGTTGGGTTAGGAACATGGATGATCATTTTTCCTAGCTTGTCATTGTTTCAAATTACAGGCTAGCATTAAGCTAGCAGACTTTTGTTGGACACAATTCTATGGTTTGGTTGAACATTTGGCCGTTTCACTGTATGGTACATTTTGTGTTTAAGCGTGGTGGCGGGGTAAAGTTATGAAAATAGTCTGCCCCCCCCAAACAGATTTTTTTTAAAATATCATTTTGAAAGAAAAAAAAAAAAGCATTTGTCAACATGCAGACTGATGAGAGCATGAACCGATCCAATGACCAGAGATGAGTGTCCTCTTACCTTTCCATAGTCAGTGGTGAGGACCAGCGAAGTGTCATCGCCGGAGCTGACGGTGGAGGGCAGGAGTTGTTCCTGATGTCTCAGCCACACACGGGAGCCCTGCGACACCGACATCAAACATCACACCGTTAAGCATCCTAAATCAAGGCTCACTGTAAAAAAACACTGGCTGAGTAATAACTCTCATTTAGCATCAACTGTTTGGGTAACATCATTTTTCCGGGCCATTCCACTCATCATTTCAGGCTAACTTGGCATTTGTAATGATCAACAACTCCCACATAGGTGGGGGAAAAAAAAATGTTGAATACGGTTTCAGATTGGATTCTAGACAATTGACAGCAAGAGTGTAGTGTACTTATCAATGTTAACTTCCTGGCCGTCGCAAACGTATGAATTAACAATGCAATCACCGAGTGCAACAACAGGAATCCTGAGGTATGCCTGTCATTTCCTCGCAGCAAAGGAAGATGCATTTATAGACTTGGCAAACATGTTTGAATGACTGGAAGACAATGCTGGAGAAATGACCGCATTGCTATTCATCATTGCTCTTCGCTCACCTTTTTGAGCCAACGCAGAAACATTCATCGACTCAAAAAGGAAACACGGAACAAAAAAGGGAATTGTGTTCAACAGAGCATAAAACCGAGCGGATCAATATGCCTGAATTCCACTTGGACACCTAATGCGGGACAAGGTCGCCACTTTTAGACATCAATCCTCATTAACTATTTAAAAGGAGCGGCCGCGTGCGCGCAACGGGGCGAAACATGTGATATCGGGCTTTTTAAAACACACACCAAGAGAAATTGGTTCGAGACTCTAAATGTACTCTCCAGAAGTAGTCGGTCTCGATTGCTTAGCGATCGCCAAAGTGACTTCCGGCAGCTGAGCGAGAAGGGGGCTCTCGCAAACCAACAGTTTGCTGCGTCGTGGAAATTAGGAAGACGACTGGAGAGGGGAGTGCGGTCGTGTCGCATTCACAATTGTGTGCAAAAAGGGGCGGAAACAACGATTACAATAAGTACAGCACGTGCCGACGCATTAACATTGTTTGATCGGGGGGGACTATGCGTGCGCCTCTCTGCCTGGTACCGGCTCGGCATTTTTGGGGGAAGCCACTTCACGCTCAGGTGCGGATTATTCGGAATTACTGCACAGACAATCAGGTGCTCTTATGCAAGTGGAAATCAAAGAGTCATGCGGTCATTCAAATGGACTTTTGTTGGATGTTGCTATGGATAGAAAAACATGTCCCCCCCCCCCCCAAGGCATTTTGGGCGGGCTCTCTTCCAAAACGGCGCAGTCAGCGGAAGTCCGGCAAACGATGCAGCTTGACGTGACCGTTGGTCGTTCATAATCGACGATCGGGTTTTTGTTTTGACACGACTCTGATGATGCTGGATTACGGTAAGTCACCATTGGGGGGGCGGAGAAGAAAACTCTGGCAGCTTTTCCCAAAACCTCTCTCACTCAAGAGCCAAATTTTTATTTTTTTGTACTCTGAACTTTGGAAACCCAGTAAAAGTTACTTTCGATTCCAATCTAGAGTTTGGTCGGGGCCAGTTCCGATTTCCATCAACTGCTGCGGTGCGATTCAGCTCTTAGCGCATTTTATTGCATCGTTGGCAAAATATCCAACTTGAACGCTCGCATTTTTCAGTACACCGCCCAACAACACTTTTTTTTTGTCTAACTTTCATTAACTGCTGAATACTACGTTGTCCTACTGCTGGGGTATGACATCACACGACAGCCGAGACCAGGACATGGTTCACCTGGACAGAACCGTACCGCGGAAAGATGAACTGAACGCTGGCTTTGACGGCTTTGTGAAGACCGAAGTGGACGAGAAAGTACAGAGGGGCCAAAAAACGATTCACATTGTGACTTGTGGCAGGAGTCCCATCGTAAAATCTTCAAATATTTATTGATTAGTTTTAAATAATGTTCAAACGATAGACAACAATTGGCAGTCGCCTCTTTATGCGTTGAAGGAAGTCTGTGCACTGGACTTCAGGAATGACCGTGTAGCTCAAGATGGATTCGCCCGGATGCTTTTCTTTCTTTCCAGACGATCAGTTTGTGATAAAAAACAGCGTGATGCCGTTTCGGCAACAGATGGCTCTTTCGAAACTCCTCCCCCTTGTCGCTGCCTTCATAAAGAGTCTTGTCGCTAAGTCGGGACAAAGGCGGCCGCCTCTGACTGACAGAGATGCTCGGAAGTTAACCAGGTGGAAATTTCCCAAATAAAGACCAGCTGGGACACAATAGGCACATGTCAACCCGCCCCAAATCCCTACAATTTAAAATCGCTCGGTGTGAGCGTCCCGCCTTCAACAAAGCTGACCACCTCTCGCTCACTCATCATAACATTCGAGTCGGGTGTGGGTCCAAAGTCTTTGCTTCGGGTGAACAGATGTTGGAAGCACCTTTTGCAGTTTTAAATTCCTCATATTGCATGTCACGGTGCAGGCGGAAAGCACTGCTGGGACAGAACCAGTTGATAAGAGTGATCCAAGTTGCCAGAACCCGAAATGATGCGATCGCACAGACGAAGGCTTTAGTTTCTTCGGCTTCCGCGATAACAAGCGATCAGGAGAGTGCGAACGAAGGAGCCTTAAATATTTTAGTGCTTACACAGGGCAAAGTGCTGCGAACACGAGGGCGGGCGGTATCGAGTGATCGGATCAGAAGTCATGACCAAAGAAAGAAAGCTAATCAAAGCGACTCGACCGGGAAACACGAGCTGATGAGTGTCGCTTGCTTCAAACAGGACCGAGTGAACACGACGGGAAAGAGATGCGACTCGCCGGATGCCGGGTGTCATTTCCGTGCAATGTTTTCAACTAAAAAGGAGAAGAAATGTGCGGTTTGGCGTGTTTGGCTGAAAAGGCGGCCATTTTGTGTCTCTTCTGTACCTTTTCGGCATGATCATTTGTGTCAACCACATTTGTGAAGTGAATTTAAGACATCGGACAGCTGTGCCCATAGGACGATGGATCCGAGTTAGATGTTGACTCCACAGCAGCGACGAAGGAATAGGCAGTCCCTCGCCCCCCCCTCCCCCCAACCCCAATTTACACCTCAAATAATGACACACGGCAGTATTATCATTACAATAGAGATCCAAAGGGATCATGAAAGTGACCCCTGGCAAGAGGACGAGTGGACGGCAGTCTCTACGACATTAGACCCGCTTCTAAAAGGGTCAAAACAGCAAATTGTTTCTTGCCCTGAGTGTCCATTAAAAAGCCGCTGTGACGATTCTCAATGGGCTGCATCCACGAGACAAACGGGGATGAGTTGCCTGACTTCAAACAGGAAAATTGGTTCTCGCATTAGGGTCCATTAGAAAGCCGATCGACGATTCCCTACAGGGCAACACATTCACAAGATGGCGGGAGAAGATTCCTATCTTTAGGCTATTCTGACATGTGACAGCAGCAAGGCCAAAACAAGCTTATTTAGATTGTTTTTTCCCTTTAAATGTCTTGACAACACATTGCACGTTTTCAAAATTTGGTGATCATGACAAATAGTTTTTGTGCAGATTGCCCTGCAGACTATATCTTAAAAACTTTTAAAAACAATGCGAGGTTTTGTCGCTTGTTCCACAAGCAGGAACTCGGGCCAAATTCAAGGATTTCACCCAAATCGGCGGAAATGCTGAGTGAGTGCAACACACACAGAGGTGAGATTAAAACAAGAAGGGCTGAGTTTGGCTGGGATGGGAATCAGGGCTAAAGGTCCTTCCAGGTCTTGCGGGTCCCAAATCTTCCAGATGGGTTGAGAGTTTTACTAGTGGTGAAAATACAGTGCTCCTTTCCTTTCTTAAATACATGTAACAAAATAATTGTGGTGCTTTGAGGAAGGCTGGAACAGATTCATGGCATTTTAAGTCATTTCATTTTGGAAAGCGTATTGGATCGATGAGCAAATTCACTTTGGAGCTCAATCATGCAACGAAGTGCAGATACCACTGCATTAAGACTCGTAGCATATCACATTAGCGACGCCTGGACATTACGCAGAATAGGTCAGGCTGGTCTTTGTTTGGAGCATTGCCTGAAGGGTGGGCCGAGAGCAGGCTGCTTGACCGAGGGCACAAATCGGATGATTAAAAGCAACCATCCAGCATCTGCGCAGGAAGACATATGAATTAAAGATGACGGAGGAGGCAGCTGATCAGAAATTAGCTAATGGAGGAGGAGGAGCCCCGTGGGGAACAGGGCTTCCCCCTGTCTGGAGGGGCCCGGGGGGGGGGGTCATTTGGCGTTTATCATGGGTCTTAGTCGCTGTCTGCCCCCCCACTGAGACCTTAAAGCAGAAGGTTGCTTTGAAGTGATTTGAATCCACATATTAATGAGACAAATAAGAACAACGCGGCGAGTACTTGCAGATTTGTCAGTCGCCGCGTGCACATGGGATCATCCACGCGGGCGCGTCCAAAGGGTAGAGAGCCCTTCCCCCGCGGTGGTCTGACAACGCGAGTCGACTGTCATTCACAGTGTGTTGGAGAATATGAAACTTGAAGTCAAAGGACGGAGGGAAAGGATTATGATAGAGAGGCTACCTTGGGGGGTGGGGGGGTGGGGGGGGGCCCACCAACAATGTACGCACAACTCTTTTTTTAAAAAAAATCTGTCTTTTTTTTTTTAAATTGTTCTTATCTAAAGTGCCTACTAGGGGCCAACCGATGAATCAACCGATATTAGCTCTTTCAAAATAATAGTGATTTTAAAAATCTGCCAATGTTTTGTATGACTTATTTTACATTAACACATCACAACATACAGTAAGAGAAAGATAATGACATTTAAAAAACCCTGACACGCCCCCCCCAAAAAACTTTTTTTCTCCGATTATTCTCTGTTGCAAAGTCAAACAAATACGAAAGGACAAACTATTGTGCAGCTGTCGCTTTGCTTTTGATTAGCCCAGTTAGCTTCACGCTAACAACCAAAGAAAACGTCACGGGCCAATGAAAAGCATCGGCGCTGCGGCGGGCGTTGCAAAATTTTGAACACAAAAAGACGAGAAACTGCCGATCCAAAACTTCTGTGATCACTTCACGTGTGATGAGACAGCAATCGCCGTCGTGGCAACTGTTGTCCCTCCTACTGTCTGTCACCTTCAATTCCCTCGGTGCTCATTTGCGGAGAGCAGTCGGGGGTCACACGGCAGGAATACCGCAGACATCCCCGGAATGCTTTTGAGTCAAAGACAGAGGAGTCGAGACATTTGAGGCTTGCCCGATGTGGTTGATGCGAACGAAGGGTCGATAGAGATTTGGGGTCCAGTTTCACAGCTTTTGACCTCGTCTCATCCTTGGCATGAAATTGCGCCTTTAACGCCACGGTTAAGTGGTACAGTGAAACTCCTCTACAACAAAATCATGTTTGCAGCAAGAAATTTTTCACAACAGGCGACTTTTCACTGTAGCAAATTTGATCTCAGACGTAAACACAAACACACTCAAAAAACGTATATGTGTACTTTTTATTTTTATTCCAATAGTGCATAAATATGAGTATACACTAATTTGACACTTCATTCAGCCAGGGTAGAAAAAGAAAAGGAAAGAAATTGCAACATTTACGATCAGCATTTACTTCACTTTTTATTGTAGGGGAAGCAATTTTTTTTCACACTAGGGGGTATTTTCGCCCATGTAGGTTTCGTTGTAGAGGACTTTAACTGTACCCTTGAACCACAGGCTCCAGTTGTTGCCGCAATCCGTTTCAGTTTGAATCCTCGGAAAATGGAAAGCAGAGGCAAGAGCGATGAACATATTCCATCATCGTCTCACCCACGAGGTAATCACAGGAGGCTAGCAAGGGAAAGTCAGCATCTGGGCCGACAGCAGTAATCACAGGCTGGCTATTATTAAGCCATAGCGCAAGAAGAGGTTTAAGCTCGACTCTTATTACGAGCTCATAGAGTCAGTCGGGCAAGGGCGGCCAAGGTCAAGGCCAAAAGTCGTTTAGTGTGCCAGGCGAGGCCACGGTAAACAACGACTTTCATTTTCTCTGGCTAAGCATCCCGGATAACACAGCGCATGCAAATCTAGACTAAGTCCATCCTTTGGTGGCAGTGAAGAGTAAGCAACTTGTCTGGTTTGGAGAATCGACCTCTGGCTGGCACAAACAAGGACGGCAGGCTCAGCGCTTAGCAAAAATGGTGTTATTGCACGTAAGTGAAATAAAAATTGTCGCTAAAATAAATATATCCCGAAAGAAAACAAGAAAGACATTTCTGAAAACATACATTTCAAATGGATTCAACGCAAATGTAAAATTAAATAACTGGGCAGTATTTAACAAATGGAGTTAAAAATAAATAAATCAATCAATTCATTGATTCCTTCGTGTGGTACTCCATTTTGAGAATCTTTGCTTTGCTCAGATCTTTGTCGACCGAAAGTGACGTCAAAGGGGTCCCGCGGGCTCGCATTTTGAACACCATATGACCAAACCCGTAAAACAGGTGAGACGTAACGTCAGCAGGGCAAGGCCGAGGGCACTTTGACGTCACTTTCAGCAGACAGCAGAGGGCGGTGTAGGACCAAATAACACCACCCTGCGATGGATGAAAAGGGATGGATTAATTCTTAGTCCACAAGCGCAATATTCATCAGAATATCATGTTTAGACTAAAGGATTGGATTATTATTAGTATTAATATTATTTACCCTTGAGGGAAGGATGGGTGGGAAGAAACGTGGCAGCATCACGGCCTATAAAAAGGGCCTTTGGCGGGAGAATGACTCATCAGAAAGCCAGCACAGCAGTACGGGGATTTCAAATTGTGATGTCACTGCGGTAAGTGACAACCACAAATGTTTCCCGACTGGATAATGAAGGCTTTCGGTCAGGATGTGATCCTCTGGAAACACGTTCTGTAGGAACATTTTTAAATTTAGTTTCCTTGCTTTTTTTTTTTTTTTATTTTAAACGCAACCCTCAGGCCAGAGTGTAGCTCGCCTCTCGCCGCAGGTCAGCTGTGACAGACTTCAGCTCGCACTTGTCTCGAAACAGCAGAAGTGATGGAAAACGAATTCAGGAATGGATATTGATTGGGCTCGAAGCCAATTTGGGATGGGCCTCCCTTTGTCCCCCTCGGATGGAGGTAAAACACGGCCACATTGAGCATTGAAAAACATTCATTTGAAGAAAAAAAAAATGTAAACACGTTTCATTTGGGTTATGTAGTACTTTCCCTACTCTTCTTTTTGCATTTTAGTTTCCTGGTTTTCTTTCACAGACGTTGTAGACCAAGAAGGGATCTGTTCAAAAAGCAGACCACCAGTGCGGCGCTTCTCAAAGTGTGGTCAGCTTCGTGCTACAATTCTGTTGTTTAACATCGATGTTCAATACATTTGCTTTCTTGAACAACTGTTTGTTTTTAAACAATTTATGTGGGTATAACAGCATTTTAATTAAATCAGTAAGTTTTTATTTTTATTTTTATGCTTTGTGGATTTGGGGAGGCACTGCATTCGAATGGCGCTGTTGAAACGCTGACGCGTCAATTCTTACGTTTACTGCCCTTCCATCATCACAAGCTAGCAAAATGGATCAATGAACTCCTGTGCTCTATTGTTAAAAACGCAGTCACTTTAATTATGGAAGAGACGGCTTGAGCTAACACTGACAGCAGAGTGTCAGCAGGAGGTCATCGCAACACTGACCGGGTCGCCGATAAACGGGCGGGTCAGGTCACAGATGCTAAAAATGCAAACGCGAGCTAGCAAGCTGAAAAAAAAATAACCCAAAGAGCTAAATAACATGATTTCAAATTTCTCAAGTGACCCTTTTGGCAAATCTTGATTACGAGCAGCAACAGCATTCAAAAGGAATGTCTTTTTTTTTTTGTCTCCTTTCCTTCCTTCCTTGTATCCTCGCCTCACTTCCTGACTTCCTTCCTTGCTAAATCTAGCGTCCGTGTGGCTGGAGGTGGCGGCGCAGTGATCTCAGATGCCTTCAACAGCTGGAGGAAATGACCAGCGCGTTCAGTTACCCTTTTCACAACAATATTCTTCTCCAGCGTGTTGATCCGCTTTGGCTTGCGCTTGAAAAAGCCGACCGGAGTGGATGTTTCAGGGGTGGGAAGAATGCGAGCGGTAACCGAAACCTCAAGCGGCCGCAGCACTTGTACGCGACACGGGATGACATGCCGGCACGGCTGGGAATTTCAGGGGTTGGGGGGGGAAAGGACTCCGGGATTCCGTCTGGTCAGAATACCTTTCAGGGGAAGGAATCTGGCCTGTAATGCGAGGGTCTGCTCGGAGGGCGTTAACGGGTGTGGAAAGGTCTTCGTTTGGCTTCACAGTGTGAGGCAGCTGCCACTTTAAAGGACTGCCCAGTTTAGAATTGAAGGTGGCGGCTCGACAGGATGCTTCACAAAGGCCATAAAGACCGCGTTTCCTCCAAATCCGCACCCAGTGTATCGTCGGTCAGAGCTGAAAAGGCACTGACAAGACAGGGCAGGGCGGACCGGGTGTGGACTGCGGGCAGTGTGGACAGACAGAATGGTCTTAAGCGGGTGTGTCACGCAATCGGAAACCCACCAAGAACTTCAATTTTCAAGCATCAGCGAGAAGCCAGCCAGCCTATCAATCAATCGAACGGCTCAGCGTGGTTCATGACGAACTCCCAGCCATGAATCAGGCCTCACATTCATCCGAGGCTGACTCACAATAATCCACCCAAGGCTTCTCTTCCACAATTCTCGCAAAATTAAATCCGACGAGGCTATCCGTCGGAAGACATTTTTGTAAATGTAAAACAATGTACCCTAATAGCATCCGTACTTATTAACTCCTGATTATTGTATATTAAAAAAAAAAAAGAGCTGTCCCAAAATAAAGTAATCCCGCGAGTCACATCCCGTTCCCATCACTGCTTGCAGATGTGTGAGTCACAACAGTGTGACCCATCAAGTCTAAACAATGACAGCACCCATGTGTGTCTGCGTCTCTGGAGATTGACAGGTGAGGTCTACTCGCATCCACTCCACACTCACAAACTGCTTGGGACTTCCAATAAAAACAAGAGGAAAACATGTGCTGTCAAAGCGCCACACATGAAGAAGTGCATTGACATTGTCATGTGGCTCTGCTTGCTTGTAACGCGATTATCGGAGCACAATTGAAACGGATGGTTGTGACATGTTGTCGCTGGGGGGGGGGGGGGGCACAAACA
>CAAKHF010002306.1:62920-83090 GCA_901007745.1 Hippocampus kuda | reverse complement strand
CGATAGATAGATAGATAGATAGATAGATAGATAGATAGATAGATAGATAGATAGATAGATAGATAGATAGATAGATAGATAGATAGATAGATAGATAGATAGATAGATAGATAGATAGATAGATAGATAGATAGATAGATAGATAGATAGATAGATATTATATTATATTATACATATTTATATATTCCCCCCCCCCCTATATCTGCACCGGATATCCGCCTGAGGTGGGTATCCACATCCCACAAAAATTCGGATAAACAGGTTAATTTCACCTCTTTCCATCGAATGGTAGAGCACGATATTGATCTACCTGTCACTGTATGTCAATGACACACATTTATTACAAAAACATTTCTGGGGGTGGGCCGGAACCTCCCATGTCTCAATTTGGTAGAGTTCATCTTTTTTTCCTTGAGTGCCAGCTTATTCACCTAACCATAGCAACAATAGTTCATGTTATGCTCAAGAGTAATATACCACCAACGCAGTAAGGCCATCCATTCATCCATCCATTTTCTGAACTGCTTTATCCTCACAAGGGTCGCGGGGCATGCTGGAGCCAATCCCAGCTTTCTTCGGGTAGTAGGCGCGGGACACTCTGAACCGGTTGCCAGTCAATCGCCGGGCACACAGAGACAAACAACCATCCATGCTCACACTCACACCTAGGAACAATTTAGAGTGTTCAATCAGCCTGCCATGCATGTTTTTGAAATGTGGGAGGAAACAGGAGTACCCAGAGAAAACCTACGCAGGCAAGGGGAGAACATGCAAACTCCACACAGGAAGGCCGGAGATGGGGTTAAGAAGACCAACCTCAAAATAAACTTTACCTTACCAATTAATACTATATGGGCATCACTCCCTTGGTGCGGTTTTATCTTGAAGTTGTTCACGCTAGTGTGTCAAGGTGTAATGGCTGACTTGACTCATCTTCCAGACTCTGGGCTGTCACAAACTGTTGCTATCAATGTCAACAACACAACATTGTCCTGAAATTATGTTCAATCACTAATAAAGGGTACTAAAAATTTTTTTTAAAAAGACATAATTACGCTGACACTGTATTGTACGGCGCCTGTTGCCAGTAATAGCCGATAACAGGGATAGCCACTAGCAGCTAGCAAGAGGTGTCTGATTACTATTCAAAGGGAGTTTTAATTGAGCTAAGTGACAGCGCATTTTGATGCTAACAGCTCGACACAGTGGCCATTCCTACGGATCACTCTTTAACAAACCTGGCTGACTCCAGTGTGTTGTTTTAGCCAGCAAAATCGCTCATGGATCTGATGTCATTTTCTCTCAAGACATTTGTTTAAATATGGAAAACACATATGTAAATGATAACTGATTTACTGTATTTATATGAACATTTATAATGTTTAAAATGTTTCATTTTAAAAGTTTAAAAATATTGTCCTGTTTGTTTCTTGATTCAGTTGAGTAGGATATCCACATACCAAAATATTCTGCAGCCTGAGTGTGGTGTGTGTTAAAAATTATTTTTTCGACCCCAATCGGCTCAGAAAACTGTCGGAGACAACAATTGTAAATGGTAAACTTTTGTAATATTTACAATCACATATCTTTATGCGTGTGGTAAACACAGAGTTTGGCCAATCACGGACTCCGTGACATCAGACGGAAGAATAGCCAGGTAGGAAGCAACCTGAAGCTTGTGCTGTTAGTCAAGTCAAGTACAACTTTATTGTCAAATGTGCTGTAAAGCACAGATGAAATTTCTTCCCTCTCAAGACAACATGCAACAAGAGGAGACGCTGCGGGTGCCCGCGCCGCCATCAAAAGAAAATGACAAAATAATACAAGACAACACATAAGACACAGACAATGGTGCAATCTGAACCACTTTCCTGCATACACTTTGTTGTCTGAAGCAGTTATAGATGAAAGAGGAGCAAATCAAAGTGTCCTAGCCGAGTGAAAAGTGCACATTTAGGAAATTACACTATTGGAATTTCGTTCCAAGTTCTATACGCGTTCTGCATGTAAATCTCAAGTGTCTGCAAAAGTAGAAGGTCTTTGGAAAGAGAGTTACCTGCTCGTTGACAGCAAGCGGAGCATCTCTGACAGGAGGGTCCTGGGACTTCATGGCTTGGCTGTAACACCTCTATCCTCCTGGGTTGCAAATAAACAGTCAAATATGTCTCTTTGAAGATACTCATTTAAATGGAAACACATGGAACGTTTGGTATTCTTGGCTATTTATGGGGCAGACTATTTAGAGGGGCCTATAAACAGGCCCCACTGTGTTGCACTTGGCTGCAGAGGAGATGGGGGCTGGAGGACTTCCACTGATAACGGGCATGAGGTGAATGCAAAAATTGAAAGCCAAAAAGAAAATCGGGGTGACGCTTTCCCTGCCACTGAGGTGCAGTTCAGACATGCGGATGTGCCAAAAGTTGAGCGGGTGTTAATGGTCTCGCCGCCATGCGCCACCCCTCCGTTCGAACCAATAAAAGTCTCGTCGGTCACTTTAGGACATCACCACTAGACTGCCATATTCGCCGTTATGAATCGGTCTCTCTTTATCATAAATATATAAATTATGCTAATTGCGAGCATTGCATATTAACCCAAACTCATTTCCTGTCACAGTTTAACTGCTGCGCGCGAACGAGGTGACAAGAGTCGTGCTTTTTGTTATTATTTTTTCTTTTGTCATTTTTAAACAGAAAACTTACCGGTTCTAAAAGATCCTTGTCACAGTTTGGTTCAGTCGCAGCTAATTAAAAATGCATCTCAGCTCCCAGACAGGCGCAGTGGCTGCACACACAAAAGCCATTTGCATTGATAAAAAGGAGGGCTGCAATGTTTTGGGGAATCTGGCCTCTTGCGTCGCCTCGCCGCGATGCCAACACTTCGGCTCATCCCTCCCACCCTCCAAAAAAAGCCTTCGGGCGCCTCACAAGCTCCCATGTGAGGCACAAAGTCGGTGGGAATCGCCAGAAATGTGCCCTTTTCGCCACTACGTCATGAACATAATTTATGCAAGAAAAAAATCTTGCATTGAAAATGTCTGCCGCGAGTTGAGAGGCACCGTGGCGCTCTTAAAGGGCCAGCGCACCAAATATGGTCCAGACAGGGGCGCTTGCAAATGTGCGTTATGTTACAATCAACTCACTTACCAGGACTCTTCCTGTTTCACTTTAGTTTCAAGTACGAAGGTATACTTCACGTTTTATTTTTGTTTTGCTACATTTATCACAGCAGAGGTGATGCAAGAAAATACAGGCAATAACTAGAGTCACATTTGGGGTTTACATTTTAGTTTTTGAATATTAATATCTTACAATTAATCTTTCACAACATCAAACAGGACAGTCAGTACAGGGGTTACCTCTGTATCAAAGTTGTGAGGTTAGAGTTTTGCCTCTTGGCTCTGGCATTCCTGTGTGGAGTTGGCATGCTCTTTTTGTGCACGTGTAGGTATTCCTGTTCCTTCCACAATCAAAAACCTTTCAACCATACATTAGCAGGGGCAATTTATGGGTCAGAGGTTTAGGGGTGCCGAGCCCCTGGACATTTAAACATTTTGTACATTTGAATGCAATTTAATTCCCACATTTATGAGAGAGAAGCATAGCACTTATTGATCATGGACATCCAACCACTTATCTTCTCAGTAGTAAACAAAGGACAGTGGTGCCATCTCTGACCACCTGAAATGTTTCCCGGCTAGGGAAAAAAGTGTCAGCTAACTCTTACCCAACAACATAAACAGTGAGCAACAATGAAATTCAGCAACAAGAAGGTATGCTATTTCTGAGGCGTGGGAGCGATGCTTTAATTTTGTTGTGAAAATATTACGTTTCAACAAAGTACTGTATGTTAACACACACCTCTCTCTTGTTTTAAAAGGACATGTATTTAAAAAAATAACCAGATAATATCTTAAATTTTAGGGGCGCTTTGAACCCCCCCCCCCCAATTATGGGCTGATAGAAACACGTTATGTTATCTTAACATACTTCTCACGCATGTTATCTTAACAGAAAATGAAATCGGGGGTTACAAATCTGACTTGATCCACAACTTTTTTTTCACCCATGTTAGATTATGAAGACCTGTAAAATATGAGATGGGCTGGAAACAAGTTCACTTTTATTTACAAGGCCATTTTGGACTACTGCCCTTTGCAAATGTAACTTGTTCACACATAGAAGTGTTGATTCATTGCTTTCAAATATCAATGTTGTTGCTAATTGTTCAATTTGCATGCACCGAATTGGGTACTTTTTGCCCCTTCGACATGGAAACTGTTGCAAAAGAACTAAAAAGTAAAGGAATATATCTCTTGAAAATACAGGAATCCAGGCCGAGAGCACTTGAGACAGCCTCGTTAACCTGCAACTGTTTTTTCTCATTTGGATGTCATTTTAAATTGTGTTGAAGCTGTAACTTTTTGCCATTGCGCTTTTTGTAATTTGACCTCTTGGCCTGCACTCCCTTGAGAAAAGTTTTTTTTTTAATCTTACTGGGACATTCCTGGTTAAATTAAGGTGAAATAAAAATAAATAATATTTGAAAATGAAAACATTTGCAGTGATTGATAGAAATTAAATGCTGTATATTGTTTCAGTATTTATCTGTTTCCTACCTTGTTAAATACATAACATACAGTGCAATGGTCACTTTGTCGGGGTCTTTACATAGATGAATGTCACCATTGTTTACCAAGTTTGCTCTCGCCATTCACTCGTCAGCTTCACCATTGACCGGTAGGGGGCGCGCCACGAAATAACCAACCAGCCGCGCTTGCCTGCCGAAAGAGAGCAGGTGACGTCACCACTGTCCACAACAACAAGAGGCAGAAAAACAAGGAAGTGGATTATTGCCATTCAACGTCGTGATTCTGTTCGTTTTAGCGACTCTGTGACAAGACTCGCAGAGTCTCCAAATATACACTGATATCCTCTGAACTTCGAACCGGATCGTAACAATGAACAACAAAGGTATTTTATCCGCACATACTGAGTCTTTTTCCCCCCCCCGTCAGCTGCTTGCTATGCGTCGCTAACGCTAAAGGTAGCAATGCTAGTTGTTTTGGACAACCGAGTTGGGCTACTTAACAATACGCTGACGGTGGCCGTCGGAATTTCTGAGAAACACGTTGAATTTAGAGTTTTATAATGTAAGATTAAAAATTAAAACACGATTTAGTTCAAACGAAGGAATGTGTGGTCAGATTATGTCGTAATGATTATTATCAGGCGATCATGTAATGTAGTCGGTTTTGGACGAGCTGTTTTTGGTTTCATTTTCCCAGGAAGAGTAAGAGAGTTGATGTCTGTACGGCTCAGTTATTTTAATAGTCACTATTATAGCTTGCTCACATGAACACATTGACATAGGCCACGGTCCGTTCTTTTGTCCTCATTTTTTTTTAACTAACACAAGCAACAATTTATCTGTATTACAACTAAGATAATTTATAATACATACATGTTTTGGTTTTCATAGGATAGGCTTGTGTTAAAACAAAGGCAAATATACCATGAATCAATATTAAATACTTTTTTAAATATCTACTTAAATTAGAGTTCTTAACTTATCAAACACTTTGATTTGCAGTCTTTTCAGCATTCACAATGACAACTTAAGAAAATTCTACCAAACAGGTGCCCTCATAGAAATGCCAGATGGGCATTTTCTATGGCCATGCAAGACGACAAAAGAAAAATCCATCACTTTTTCAGCATTCTTGTTTGAGTTTTCCAGTATGTGTATATTTGTTAAAGGTATGTTTTGTCTTGCAGGCTCATATCCACAGCAGAGTGTTTACCCTCAGCAGAGCACCGCCCCTGTTTACCCCCATGCTATGCAAATCTCTCCTCAGGCGCCTCCTTACACGGACACGCCACCCGCATACTCTGAGGTAACCGTAGAGAATACGTTGTAAAAAATGTTAACAAAAATGTTAACAACTTCTTCTGTGTATTTCCACAGATCTACCAGCCCAGATATATGCTTCCCCATCAGGTAACCGGCCAGGTACCTCAGATGACCTCCCCTTATGTGGGTACTCAGGTCTACATGCCCATGCAGCCGCAGATGCCCGTCGGGGCGATGGCCCAGAACGTCCCCCTGGCTTACTATCCCATGGGAGCCGTGTACCCCCCTGGTTCCACAGTGATGGTCGAGAGTGGCTTCGATGCTGGCGCTCGCTTTACCGCTGGCAGCAGCGTTTCCATTCCGGTGAGTGTTTGCCGTCAGCACGTTGACATACCATTGCAGAGCTCTGTGTGTGCCTGAATTTTGCGATGTGGCAACTGAAATAATTATAGGTTATACATGTACAATCAGCCAATGTCGCCTCGGCTCTAAAAAACATATTAATTTGAAGCTTGGGGAAAATTTTTTGTGGGGGTTACTAACTGTCTGTGTCCCATTCACTTAAATGAGCGTCGCAGTTCAGAGCCTCGATGGCCCCCGGGTCCGACGGTAGTGGCCCCAACTCGGGGGTGGCGGGTTCGGGAAACCGCTGGACGGCTCAGACCCTGGAGAATGCTGATGACCAAGCTGTGGCTTTTCCTTTTTAACTATACTTTTACCTTCGCAGCTGGATAAGACAATCGTGTAGACCTAATCAACATTAGATTACAGGACAAATTGACCCATGCTATCAAACTTTCACCACGTGTGCAACATCCCTTATGAGAAAGCGGAACGTGCGTGAAATGTAGTCGGTCTGGCAAGCGCCATCTGCGGTGGAGGTAACATACACAAAGGTGGTGCTACAAGATGGACTACAGCTAAGCTAAGCTAGATCTTAACTACTCAAACTCCGCTGCCGAGTCTCTCTACCTTTTCAACGCCAGATAATATACAGCACGGGTGATCTGGAACAACAACTAGCAGGAAATCACTGTTTGGGACCGTAGCTTTTTATTAATTAACAGAAACCTGGCTGCACACTCTGATTCCCCATGCTTCAATGCAATTGTACTTGAACCTTGAATGTGATGCAGTCGAAAATCATAAATGAGTGTTTATAATTTTTGTTTTATTTTACTTATTTATTTTGAAGGGTATTAGTTTGTATTTAGGAATGTTCAATACCACTTTTTTTCAGAATAATATTAGCAAGATTATTCAACTCCTCAGAACCGATTCCACTGGTACTTTTGATAAATAAAATTTTGTTAAACCAATGACAGATCATTTTAAATGATTTCAGTAAGATTGGTGACTGAAAGAGAGAACTTAAGTCTAAAATGAAACACAAACTCACTCTGAATTTAGGATTCATTTGTATTATAAAAATGAACAAACGTGCAAAAATTAAGCTAATAACTCCCTGAGAATTTTCCTTTGGGGAAGGATTGAATTGATGGTCTATTCTATTTCCCCTCAGCCCCCACCCCCGGGGCACGCCCCAAATGCGGCCCAACTGGCGGCCATGCAGGGCGCCAACGTGGTCATGACGCAGCGCAAGAACAACTTCTTCTTGGGCGGCTCCAGCGGAGGTTACACCATCTGGTAACAGCAGCTGCTCCCTTGCGCTTACACCCAATCCAGCGCCCACCCTCTTCCCCAACATCACGTCCCTCCCCATCTCCTCCTTAGGCTGCTTAGCCACAATACTGAAATCACCTAATGGAATGTAATGTTTTTGAGCCCTTGTGAAAGGTACAGTACTCCACTTGTAACCTAGCGATCAAATGACCAACGCAAGTATTTTACTCGAATCCATCCCATCATATTTCATTGCGTCTTGCTTTGGTTTTAGTTTAGGTCATTCCAGGTTCGCGCGGATGGTGGCCTGTGCTTTGACACTCGTTGTTAAGTAGGTTAGCCAGGTAGCTAAACTTGATAGATTTTGCAAGGGTTAGGCTCTCTACAGTAACGCCATAAAGTCAACTTAGAGGGAAAGTCAAGTCAACATTTTTCTTGACAATAAACAATATGTTTGGTGTCCTCCACTATTCTAAGCACTGTATTTGGATTCATATTGCATTTGTGGAATATAAATTGAGCGGAAAATCCATCCATTTTTATCCATCTCAAGGAGTGGCCATTTTGCTCTGGTAACGACCGTCATGGCTCACCTGTTTTCTGGTTTTGGCCATTTGGTGACATTTGCAAGCTGAGCTCTTCGGCACTGCGATGTACAAGATAAAATGGCTGCCACCTGAGCTGGATAAAAACGGGTGAATTTTTATTCCACACACGTCACTTGAATCAGAATACCGTGTGACTTGACTTCCCGTTTAAGAGATCAACATTTGGAAAACAGCATCACTTACCAAACCAATAAATAACATCATAACCCCACCTTGGCTCAAAATAAAATCATATAAAATTTTTGATCACGTCTGCACCAGAGATTCTCAACTGGTCTCACATGTTTTTCCCTTTGGCCATTCTATCAGATATCAAACCAAATTGTTGTGTGAAAACATATCGGAGCGCATTACGGGGAACTGAGGAGTCAAGTTAAACTGATCATCAACACCACACGATAAGGCCACAAATTAAAAGTGGATAAATATGATAAAATATTCAAATACACAAAGACAGCGGCACAAATCTGAAGTCAAGATGCCAAGCTGCCGTATGTTTCTTAAGGTGTACAACTGGCTATTAAATGCCTTTTTAAAATGATTTTTGAAAAGCAGTTGAAAATGACTCGTCTGGAGACCAAAATATCACACTTAAATCTGCATCTATCGAAAAGAAATCAGGCAATATTTAGAGCCACATTTATGTCATTTATGATAGTCAAGCTGCTTCATAGTGAAAGTGAAACACAATTGCAAAGTTGAACGCAAGAAAAAAAAATCCCCACGTGTCTTTTTTTTTTCCTTTCAAGACCTTTTAGTGTAGTTAAACTTTTGGATGTTGTATTTACATGTAAATATCAGTATGACTATCACAAGAAATTCTCAAGAAAAAAACGTGCATCGAGCTAGATTGAACTTGTTTTACTCGATGTTTTTAAAAAAATTAAAAAGCAAGTCACATTTAAAGAACCGAAAGTCAAGAAATGTAAAAATGCACTTGCAAAAAAAGTGGTTTACTGTACCTTGTGGGGCAACGTGTAGATTTAACATAGTCAAGTGCCAAAGAGCACTGGGGGATTGTCCCCGTTTAAAGAAACAAAGCGTTCAAAAGAAAATGGAACAAGATTTTCTCAATCCAAATGAGTTGACTGGGACAGGCTGGTTGGTATAACATTTGTAACATTTGTTTTGTTGTCGGATACCTAGAGTTTATACACTAAATGTCTGAAGTGTGCTTATCGGTCGAAGTATGTCTGTTGTTTGATTTGGTATTCATTTACTTTTGAGGAAAAGCCCCCCCATTTTCAATCTGGCACGTTTTAATAGGTTCCTTGGTTTCCATTAGTGACTCTCATTCAATTTTTTGTTTGTTAAAAAAAAAAAAACAATAGTACAAGTCAGTTTTTACCAAAGAAAACAATGACGTTTTATATTATCCAATAACCAGTTATGGGCTTTTTCACAATTGTTCCAAACAATATTGTGAGTTTCATCATCTTTAATTTGCACATTACTGCTAATTTAATGAAACCCGAGATGCACTGCTCAACTAAAATGACAAATTCCAGACAGTGTGTTGGTGGTTATTTTTTTGTCATCATGGTTTTGTGTGAATGTGTGTTCAGAAAACTGTGAAATAGTGTACTAAGAGGCTTTACTGCTGTTTGCGTGAATGCGTTTATTTAACAAGATCCAATCAGAAAACAACTACTAGCTTTATGTTTGACTATTTCATGTCTTACTTTAATATTGTAATGTAAAGTTAGCGTACAGGCCGTGTAAGGGTTGGGGAGGACGATACAGTTGCAAGAAAAAGTATGTGAACCATTTGGAATTACCTGGATTTCTGCATCAATTGCTCATAAAATAGTATTGTGATCTTCGTCTAAATCACAACAACAGACAAACACAGTCTGCTTGAACCAATACCACACAAACAATGTTGTGTTCTCGTTTTTTTTGTTTGTTTGTTTTTTAAACACCATGTAAATATTCAGAGGGCGGGGTGTGAAAACGTATGTGAACCATTAAGCTAATAATCTAACACAAGTGAGCAATCTGGAGTCCAATCAATGAGCCAGATTGAAGTGGTTGGGTAAAGCTGCCCTGCCCTATAAAACCCACACCACTTTGGAGTTTGCTATTCTCAAGACCCCATTGTCTGATATGAACCATGCCTCGCACAAAAGAGCTCTCAAAGACCTACGATGAAGGATTGTCGACATGCATAAAGCTCGGAAGGCTTACAAAAGTATCTCTAAAAGCCTTGTTGTCCATCAGTTCACGGTGAGACAAATTGTCTATAAATGAAAAAAGTTCAGCACGGTTGCTATTCTAACTACAAGTAGCCGTCCTGTAACGATGACTGCAAGAGCACAATGCAGAATACTCAGAAAGATGAAGAATCCTAGCATGGAAGCTAAAGACTTATAAAAATCTCTGGTACACAGCAACATCTCTCTGGACAAAACACTGAACAAGAAGGGAGTTCATGGGAGGACACCACGGAGGAAGCCACTGCTGTCCAAAAAAAAACCCAACGCTGCATGTTTGAAGTTTGCAAAGGATCACATGGCTGTTCCACGGCACTACTTGTAAAATATTCTGTGGACAGATGAAACCAAAACTGAAAGTTGTTTGGAAGGAATACACAACACAAAGTGTGGAGAAAAAAAAGGCACAGCACACCAACATCAAAACCTCATCCCAACTGTGAAGTAAGGTGGAGGAGGCATCGTGGTTTGGGGCTGCTTTGCTCTCTCAGGGCCTGGACAGATTGCTATCATTGAAGGAAAAATGAATTCCCAAGTTGACCAAGATATTTTGAAGAAGAACTGAAGTCCACCAATTGAAGCTCAACAGAAGATGAGTGATGCAACAGGACAATGACCCAAAGCACAGAAGTGAAACAACAGCATGGCTTCAACAGAAGAAAAATGCACCTTCTGGAGTGGCCCAGCCAGAGTCCTGACCTCAACCCGATAGAGATGCTGTGACATGACCTCAAGAGAGCGATTCACACCAGACATCCGAAGAACATTGCTGAACTGAAACAGTTGTGTAAAAATTCCTCCTGCCCATTGTGCAGGTCCGATCTGCAACTACAGGAAACGTTTGGTTGAGGTTATCGCTGCCAAAGGAGGGTCAACCAACTATTAAATCCAAAGGTTCACTTACTTTTTCCACCACGCATGGTGAATGTTTACATGGTGTGTTCAACAAAGTTAAATGAACGTATTTTTTGTGTCATATTAGTTGTGACTTGGATGAAGATCAGAACACCTTTCATAACCAAATTATACACAAAATTCAGGTCATTCCAAAGGGTTCGCATACTTTTTCTTGCAACTGTATAGCTCGGCAAATTTGAGGTGAAATTAGGAGCAATGGTAGGGATTTGTTACCAAATGGAGACACATGACTGAGCTTAGCCAATCACCAGGCTGTATCCGTGGTTGCAAAAAAAAAAACCACTGCACGATAAGATGATGAAACCCCCTCAGATGCTTTTATTTTTCATGTTGCCCTCTACAAGAAAATTGACCACGTCTCTACTCACTCATCAGTAAAATATTACATGGTTGGGTGAGTCTATTCAAAACGATTTCCATGACATCCGAGGGTAGATAATTGCTGGTTTACAGCACTCGTGTTTGTTTCCAGAGTTGAATCAAAATGTTCTTTTTTTTCTCTCTCTGTATGCTGTGACTTGTGCTTTTTTTTTTACTACACTATTTGAACAAGAATTTGCTGTTTGCAGATATTTTTCACTGGGTATCCGACGAACTTTGTTCTGGTTTTGGAGGCTGTCGCCACAGGGAAGCATAAAAAAAAAAAAAAAACATCTCCTGGTTCTTGTAACGATGATGCGGTTGTGGAAAGGGTCATTCATGCAAATGTTCCTGAAGAAAGGCAGGGCACAGCTTCCAAAACTTGAACGGCCCTGTTTAGTTTTGTTAGTTTTTTTGTGACGGTGGTGCCAGCAATATGAAGTACTTCCTGTACAAGTACAGCAGTCATGCCAACCACAACCCGACAGACTTCCTCTCTGTTAAAGGATCATGGACGTTCCTGATTCAGGGATTCTCTTTCCAATGTTTAAAAAAAAGAGAGAGAGAGAAAAAGAGAGCCGCAGCGCTAAAGCAACAACGGACTTCTTATGCACATGTTCTGTCTTCAGATGACTAAAGGAGATGAGTGTCAACGACTTAGGTGCACTTAACTTTTTTATACTAAACTTAAGATTTAAAAGTGTAAGTTTAGAATCAATGTTATTTTGGAGATTTGAGAAGTTTGTTTAAATTTATTCACATATGTATTCAAATGGGGCACACTGCTAAATAAAGGACATTTGTTTTTTTTTTTGTAACGTGATGAGAATATGAATGTCTTTTGTTCTTTTTTTTTCATTTGATTTCAGAGTGAACAAGTGCTGCAAAATAACTCACAAGGTTACATTTTTACAACTTAACTTAGAACCGCATGATAATTTCGATAGCACTTCTCTTGGAGCCGTAATAACTGAAGTATGGTACTTTGATAGCACTTTGTTACAGCTGCAGCTGTTGTGAAAGTGCCTCAGAAATCAAGAGGAGTTGATTTGACTTTGTAGTAAAGGCACACTACAACCTGGTCAAACAGTCATTGAGTGGGAAGTGATTCAGATTCAGAAAACTTTATTTATCCCCGTGGGGCAATTAGAAGTGAAGCCTATTTCAGTGGTTACTAGTCAACAACCTTTTTTTCTGCCACGAACCTGTTCCTGATATTTTTCTGATTTACTGAATTACTGATGCATATTCCCAACCGCAAACTAAATGCAGAGGGAGGGTGATGACATGCGTTCCCAATCATGAAGTTTATGCTCCGCTACAACCCATAAAGTACTTCTATATTTGCGATTGGCTGTAAACCAGTTCAGGTCACGCTCCCCGCCAACTCCATGAAAATAGGTTCCGGCTTACCCGCGACCCTCGTGACGATGAGCGCTTCCAAATGATGCATGGAGAGATGGATAATGCGTTTGTGTGTGGCCCAGTACGAAACTGGGCCAGGGACCGAAAGTGGTCAGGAACCACTGCAGCATTGTGTTTGAGTAAATATCAAAAGTTGCTCAGCAAAATCAGGTTCCAATCAAAACAGTTCAAACTCAAAATGCACCGCTGTAGACAACCTCAGTATAATCTGCAAAGAATTTGGATCCAACCACAGGACATTTTGTGTCAAATCAGAGGAAACTTGTAGTAGTTATTGTTTGCACTCATTAAAAATAATGGAAACTAGTTCTTTTTCAAACTTTAAACTTATTACTGAAAACGTTTTCCACTTCTGTCACAAAATGAACAATCCATTTTCCAAAACATCTTTATTGCTTTCCATATTTGTCAAACATGGATGACAAACTGAAGTATGACAGGAGTCATACACATTTTCTTTTAAATGGTAACAGCTAAAAACATGGAGTCTCTTACCCCAAGAGGCATGTTTGATAAATATTGTAGCACACAATAATATATAATACAAAAATCATGTTTTAACAGCTTTCATGCATGTCTGCCACATGCCACACGTCCCAAAATACAACACACACACAAATAATTTTCTTTGGTTTCATGCACCCGCAAGATTTTCTTCAGATAAGCATTCTGCTGGTGTGCGGTCCTCCTTCCGACTCCTCCTTTGAGTGGCCTTCAGTCTCTCAAATGAAGTATTCCTTCTTTTCGCCGGCGGCCTGGTTACCGGGATCCTCGTCGAGGTCCTCGCCGGGGGCCAGCTCCCCCGTAGTCCTGTAGTCCCCCTTGTTGTGGCACATGTAGTGATACAGCAAGACGCTCAGCAGGATTACCGTCAGCACGATGAGCGTCGCTACCACTGGAGGTGCGGGCACACGAGAGGGATTCAGACACGCTGTCAATCGCTGCCACTGACCTCAGATCACAACGGTGATAAAAAATATATTTACCTGCAATAACTGTGGTGTCTGGTTTTAAGTGGACTGTAGATGTCACCGCTGTAACTATAAAGAAACAAGACCATGAGCGCTTCTTTCATTTGTGTTGTCAACATGTAGGACAGCTAATGATGGCCGTGATTAGCATATTGTGGCAAATGCAGTCATCGGTAGTTTATTAAAAGGGTACTTGGCCCCCAAATCAATTTTGTTTTGTTTGCTGATAAACTATAGAAACAGTTTGCATGTTTGTGAGAATCTTGAATTTGGGGCAAAAAAAAAAGTCTAAGTGGCACCATGTTCAGGTTAAACACCACACTGCGTGTGAATTTGGCGTTCTGTCCCCTGATTGAACTAGCGGGGAATCCTCACATCATTTTCGGAATCTTTTCGTAGTCACCCTGCCACGGTGGGTTATAAAATGCGGCTCAGTCGCCGACATGACTCCGTAGCAAGTTGGGAGTTGAAATGGGAGCGTTTGCAAACATCTTGATATCCATTTTCTGGTTAGTGATTTATGCGCATTGCATTTGGTTAATTTAATTAGCATTGCTTGTTGCAGGAGAGAAATTATTTGGGTCATCTGCTGCGGTCATTCACAGGCAGACCACACCCAAACGTCTTCACCCTCGTAAGTGAGGGGTGCAGCAAGAGTCTGTTTAAGGGGTGAGTTACGCTTTAATTAAGGGTCAGGTGATTATTGGGCGGTATTTTATAACTTGTTTTAACAATGCTCTCCAAAAGTATTAGAACGGCAAGATCAATTCCTTTGGGTTTTTTTTTTATTGTATTGTGGAGACATTTAGTTTCAGATCAAAAGTTGAAAAGAAGACAAGTTCAGAATTCCCGTTTTTTAATTTATGGTATTTATATCCAGACCAGTTGGACAACTCAGGACAGAGCACCTTTTGTTTGAAGCCATCTGATTGAAAAGTGAGCAAAAGTATCGGAACAGACATTTCTCAATGTCACTCGAAGTGAATAACGTGTAATATTTGCTGGCATACGTCTTACTTGCTATCACGGCATCAAGCCTGCGGCCAATTGACTTCACCAGGCAGTTGCATTCTTCATTTGAAATGCTTTCCCAGGCCTTGACCGCAGCCCCTTTCAGTTAATTGTTTCTGGGGGGTTTATTTCTTCAGCCTTGTCTTCAGGAGATGAAATGCATGCTCCATTGGGTTAAGGTCTTGCGACTGACTTGGCCAGTGTGATGATTTTGTCAACCTCTGAATTGATTTGGATGTTTCTTCGCAGCTCACGAAATGTTTGTTTCCATCATCAACAGCTGTTGATACTCTCAGATACCGGTTCGAAGTCTGTTGCTCAGTACACCGGGAGTTTCTTTTTCAGGACATTCCAAATTGTATTGTCGATGCCCAACATTTATACAATGGCTCTGACATAAATAACTACCATGAAATAAAAGCTGGAATTCTGAACTTTCGTCTCATATTCATGTTTTGATCTGAAACACAAATGTATTTAGTTTGCAACAAATATGAAGGAATTGACCTTGCCCTTCCAATACTTTGTGAAGGGAGCTCTATATCAAATTACATCTAAGTTGAGCTGGATTTGCAAATCATTGTGTCCCATTTTTATTGACGTTATAGACTAAGTCCCTGTGTATCTACTAGTTTATAATAGATATGTCCAGCAGGCAATCCCCTTTTTCTTGACAATCCCGCCTTGTTTGTGCTTCAATAAAATAGTTGCCGCTTCAAAACATCTTCTGATAAGAACGCCAAAGATCCTTTGTTGTAGTGAGTTCAGAATCATCGGTGGGATCAGTCGCCGACTAGATTTTCTTTTGAATTGCAGGGTTTTATCTTCAAAGCTGGAATTTTTACTTTTCCCAAATCATATGATGATTCCACAAGCTGTGGTGTGAAACCCAACAACACATTTGAGGAGCAGCCATCGTGTGGCTTGATGAAAGCAAGAGGGCAACAAAATAATGAAAAAGATTCGTAACAGTACCAAAGTCATCTTACTGTTTTCCGTTGTGTTGGTGTAAGGGGATTGTGTCGCCATGTCGAAAGCTGAAAGACAAAATGAAAAGTTGCCCGTTTAATAAGCAAGAAGGCTGCCACCTAAGAGTTGTGACACCGCAAATGTCATCAGCATTTTACAGAAATTTATCCACCCGAGCATTTTCTACACCATATAGCCCCAACACTGAGCCCAATAGATTTTTTTTTTTTACTAAAACCAAATCTTGAAATTTGTGCTCATTGCTTTGCATGTTTTTTTTTTCAAACCTTCACACCAATAAAAGATCATTTGATACAGATCTCTGTATACTGTATTGGAAAAGTGGAAACTGTTGAATCAATTCGATGCACTCCCAGTGTTTCAATCAAAACCGACTGCAATCATTTTTTTTGTGACAGCCGTAATGAAAACCACTTGTGCTTTATGCATTTTTCCTAATCAGAAAGCTGTGACTGAAATAAATAAAAGTTTTGAAAAACTGGACTGCTTTCGAAACTGCCTTTGTTTTTTTTCTCTAGCATATAAGGTTTGAATAATAATAATAATATATTTATGAATTAAGGGTTAGGTTCAACAAGAGGTGGATTTTTTTTCCTGAAACATAATAGCTATGAATTACAGTGCATGCTAAAATGCCTATTATGCAAGCTTTTTATAGGTCAAACAAAGAATGAAAATACTGTAATCGCAAAAATCTGCATCTAAAATACATTAAGGAACACATGAAACCATCTCAGAATAAAATTTGCTGTTGAACAGTGTAATCGGTTTGCTTTCAGCATTAAAGAAATCTGATATGTACTAATGAGAGGCAGAAATTCAGAAAATTTTGACATTTGCAAGTTAAATACGATCTCTAATCAATGACTTGATTATCAAAAATAATTAGCAATTAATATGATAAGCGATTAGCTGTAGATTGGTTGATGCACCTCTAGTAGTAAGCAAGTACACTGATATGTATTCGTATTTATTCATTTATTATATATTGATGGGCAAAAGCATGTCCATATTCACTGAGTAATAGAATCGATTTTTTTTGTTTTAAGTTCGATATCACCAAGTTCTTATACTCTTATTCTGAAAACTATGTTTGGCAACTATTGATCCTAGTCTAACGTTGCAATCTTAACTCACTTTTTGTCAAATCCGCTGAGCCAGAACAGAAGTCGGTCGCAAAACAAGCAAGGGAAATCGTCAACATCGCCATTTCCGTTTAGTGAGGCCATTCGCCAATTTCGGCTGACTTTCGTTGTCGTTTTCGTTTCATGTTCGGCTCAAAGACATTTCAATTGTCTTTGAATTCATATAAAATTAGCTAATCAGACAGAACGGTTAATTAGTCGGTTCATTATTGAGCGCTTCATTCAGCACAGCTGCACGTCTGATGAGCTTACCTGGGCGCGTGCCACCAACAAACAAACAAGCTGGTCGGCGGTTTACTGGAGTTTGCAAACTTCGACAGGGGAGAAAAGTGAGATTCACTCAAGCCCAAACTACATAAAATCTTGTCAAGCGTCAACAACAGTTGAGCTGACTGCGTTAAAAGTGGCGTCTTGGAAATATTTTGGCGTTGTCGAACTCGTTTTCAAAGCGCTAGTGACTTTCACAATGAGCGCACCGTGCACGAGCGTCCTCAGCCCCGCCCTATCCTATGTGCAAAGATCGTCGATGCTGAAGTGCACCGCTATCGAGTAAAAACGTGGAGCCGATACATTCTCGGCGTGAGCGCCTACAAGCCCTTCTCAACCCTGACGTGCGAAGATCGTGTGTACTAATGATTACCACTTCGATGTGAGGCAGACTATTTTGGGCCATTCATTGATCGACGACGAATTTCGTACTGACGGCGGCGACGTAACCCGAAAAGAATATGTAAATCGGAACGCGACGTGACACAGCAACTAATTTACGCGACCGCCGTCGTAACGTCGCAATTATATTACATTTTGGTATGACAAACACTCCAAACACATAAAATAGACAACAAACGAAAAACAAAATGCGGAGGTAACTGAGCGTGCCGGCGTCTGCTACGTGATGACGTTTTTAAAATACAGTACCTTAAAAAGTCATTATGGAATTCTAAGTCAAGTGTTTAAGAATTTAGTGGCACGAAGAAATAAGCTATTGGAGTGGCTACCGGTTTTAGTGCGCATTTAGTGTACATATTGAATACAGTATTGTATATTTTTCCATCTTATTTTGACTGGACTTCTTCTGAAGTATAGTGACCGTTATAAATAAATGAAAATGTGAAATGAATGCGTCACATCACATCAGAATAGTCTTTTAATCTTTTACTTGAGGCAGAATAAAAATCATCACACTGACAACGGGTTTAATGCTGACTTATTACGCAATCAGAGCTATTTTGACAGTACGTGAATTGCTTTTGGCCACAATAAATTCTTTCAATCTAATCTAATGTGTGTTACAACAAAGGGAAAGTAGATGATGCATTGTTAAGATAATTATAACAGAGGTAGGCATTCAACTTTATAAATAATTATGACTAATTGATAACTAATTGTTCATATTTGGGAGGGAGCTGAAGAACCTGGAGAATGCCCACACAAGCACGGAGTGAACGTGCAAACGCACACAGATGCCCAGAGATGAAATTTGAACCGATGACACCCCAACCGTGAGGCAGACATGCTGACCGCTCACTGTCACCCTACTGCCATAGTACATTCCATTTTGCCTCAATTCATGCCTCATTTTAATGATACAATTCAACGATTATTATGCCCATCCCTATGGCCATAAATGAAAATTGGCTGATTTGATTTCACAATAAACTACTTACAGCATCAGTTATTTATGTGTGGAATTATGCATTAACAAATGCCTTCGTACTAAAATAGTACACGTCCTGATTGTGTCCATGCGCTTTGTATATAAAAGTGGACAAAACTAAAAAAAAAAAAAATTAAAAATATGCTGAGAATGTGGGAAGGTGTTGGACAACAACAGATGCATGCAGTCTTGTTCCTCTCTCCTCTGCAGCTGCTGGCTTCCGTCTTCCATCCCCCTGAGCTGTTCAATTCAACACATGACATGAAGGAAAAGTCAAGCACAGACAAAATGAGCAAAAGTCAAAAAGTTTGTTGCATAAAGAAAGCACAAACCTTGAGGCACAGAGAGTGGATTTGTTAGACATCCGTACTCTTGGAGTCTGCAGAAGTCACCTAGAAGGGAAACAACGCTACAGGTTTCTAAGAGGAATTAAAAGGTCCACAAATTTAAAAATGAAATTTAAAAATGAAAAAAGTTTAACATTCTATTCACAACTCACTCAAAATTTTTATATTATTGATGTTGGGCCTACAATTTTTGTCCTGCATATCATTCCAAATACGCAAACAATTATTAGGCTTACTCACGGTGTAGTAAAAGGCAGCCTAAGACCCAGTGTAAGGGCAACCAAGACATGTCTGCCATCTCAGCAAGGCAAGGCAAGACGGTTTTAGATAGCACATTTCATACAGAAAGCAACTCAATATGTTTCACACAAGCAAAGACACAAAACCTAAAAACATTAACAAACACATCAGTTATCTAGATTCAACAGCAAAACAAAGAAAACAACAAAAGTAGCTTACAAAAATTACTGCAAGAACGAATATTGACATCTAGTGGTGATTGTTCATACTATGATTTAAAACTACAGCCGGCGCCCTCTTATTCAGAGTTCGCCACCAACAGAATCGCATATTCGCAGATTTCTTTGTCAATTTTTTCTTTTCTTTTTTAAAATAATTTTTCATATTTTAAATTTTTCACATTTTTTAGGGAAAAACTGATTGTATGTTTTTTTTGGGGGGTTGTAATTTCATTCATTCATTCATCTTCCGAACCGCTTTATCCTCACTAGGGTCGCGGGGGGTGCTGGAGCCTATCCCAGCTTTCATCGGGCAGTAGGCAGGGGACACCCTGAATTGGTTGCCAGCCAATCGCAGGGCACACAGAGACAAACAACCATGCACGCTCACACTCACACCTAGGGACAATTTAGAGTGCTCAATCCGCCTGCCATGCATGTTTTTGGAATGTGGGAGGAAACCGGAGCACCCGGAGAAAACCCACGCAAGCCCGGGGAGAACATGCAAACTCCACACAGGGAGGCCGGAGCTGGAATTGAACCCGGTACCTCTGCACTGTGAAGTCAACGTGCTAACCACTGGACTACCGG
>CAAKHF010002306.1:4463-62596 GCA_901007745.1 Hippocampus kuda | reverse complement strand
TTTAGAGTGTTCAATCCGCCTGCCATGCATGTTTTTGGAATGTGGGAGGAAACCGGAGCACCCGGAGAAAACCCACGCAAGCCCGGGGAGAACATGCAAACTCCACACAGGGAGGCCGGAGCTGGAATTGAACCCGGTACCTCTGCACTGTGAAGTCAACGTGCTAACCACTGGACTACCGGGCCGCCCGGGTTGTAATTTTTTATTTTAAAATTTAAAAATATATATGAATCAAGGGCTCCTCAAAGTGTGCAGCTAGCAAGTCGCCAGTTGCCCATCCCTTATGTACAGCATGTATGCCCCAAATGTAGATTACCACTAGAGCATGATTGTTTCTCAGTGTTTGAGAGCAGATGCAAACACTTGATATTGCGCAATTTTGAAGCGATATTTCATAACTATTTGTCCATTCAAATTTGGCAGGACTTAAAAGCACTCTTCACTGTGTTCTGTCAAAATTACAAGGCATATTTACATTTTCACAGGAACTTTAATAGTGTTCCAATCAACTTAAAAAAAGAAAGCTAAGGTATATTTGAATTTATATTGGAATATCCTTGAGCCTTCAAATGTAGCCCGAAGGAACAGCTTCTCACTTGGGATACGGCTCGTATGGACTCCAAAGCGGGTAAAGTAAAAGTCAAACCTTGTCCACTTCTTCAGTGTTCAATGCCGGAACGTCCCCATTCTCTAGTCCGTTGGCCTTCGGAGCGTTGTGGCTGTTCCCTACGTCGTCGACATGCAGTGAACCGTCGTCTCCTCCGGTCAGCTGGAGCTCCAAACTGTCAGAGTCGCACGAGTTATTCAGCTCACCGCTGCTCTCGCTCGGCGAAGCGTCTTCTTGCTTCTTATCAACTTGTGCGGAACTCTTCGCTTCAGACTCTTCTGTCTTCAAACCCTCCGCCTCATCATCCAGATTTGTGTTTTCTTTTACTGACTCGGGCTTCTTCTCAGCATCCTCTTGCACGCAAGGGTCATGGATCTCAATGCGGCTCGACCCCCTCGACTCAGTGGTGCTTTCCGGAGGAGGTGACAGCGGTGAGACTGCGATGGCGCTGCTCTCTCTGGACAGAGTGCTGTGGCGAGGTTTGTCCGGGGACCTGAAGCTAAATCTCTGGCCACCTTTTGGACTGTAGCTCCTGTGGAACTCGGAGAAACTGCTCTTCCAAGCCTTGGGGGACATTAGGGTTCGTCTCCTCAAGGAGCCATACCTTAAACAAAGACAAAGATACTTCGATCAAAATTTGAGCTTGGACTCACACCCAAATTCTCCACTTGCCATTTGTGTAAACATCAGTGAGTGATGCTCGAAATTTTTTGCATTTTGCACTTTCAATTTGATTAAAATGATAAATGGAGTGCACTTATAGTATTTGCTGTATTTCTATGATACGTGGGTGCCCAAATTTGCAAACGTAATTTCTTGAACTGGAATATACAGCGGCAGGCAGTACGCTCGTGGCTACCTGCTACTGTTTTGACTACTAAAACATCAAAAAGTTTTACTTTTTAGCTTAAAATGGCTTACTTGAAAAGATCCCGCTCTGCATTATGGACTGAGGTAATTGCGGTTATTGCACCTTTTGGTGTGTTGCTTATTTGTTTTCTTCTATCATATGAATGTTTATGCTTTTTGTCATATACCAATTATGTATTTGTAAATGTTTAGATAGCAAAGTTTCAATGAAGACTTTGACCCAAAAAAAAAAAAAGAAGCCTAAAGAAAAGGAGAAAAAAAAGTGTCTAACCTTTGAATTCCCTTGATTGCAAACACTTTGTCTGGATGCTGGGCCTGCAGTTCCTTCACCACGTTGTGCAGATCTATGTTGAGCTAAAAGAGAGAATGTTTGGTTTGAAAAGAAATATTTTCTCTTTTTGTTGTTGCTGTCATTGGCCAGCGCTCATCCAGCACACCGTTCTCATTTCCTTGTAGAAGATGTCTCGTAAACTTGATACAGCAGAGAAGACTGTCACGTAACATCCGACGCGGCTGCGATACAAAAAAGTAATTAAGATGATGCGTTGGGGAGTGGGTGGGGGGATTGGTTATAGGAAGATGTCTATGAACAAATATCTAAAAAAAGACCTTTCATGCAGCACAGGGAGCTCCTCTTTGAGCTCATTATTGATTCTTTCATAGACATGTTTGGCACCGTTCATCACTTCTTCAGCCTACAAAAGAAGGTATGATGTTTTTTATATTTTTTTTTCCAGAAAGAGTTTGGACAATTTACTATTGTGTCTTGAGTATTTCAGAGAACCTTGCTGATCTTAATGTCATCTCGTTTCTTCGCGATCTGCAGGGCCTCCAGGTGGTGACGGGATGAGTCGTAGTCCACCAGTTTCCTCGCCCTCTTGGAGACTTTCTCCTAAAAAGTCACATGCAAATATCCATGCACTGGCCACCTCATTAGGCACACACTGACATAATCAAACGTGCATCTCATTTCTGCTTTAACACATAAAAATGTTGAGTTTGGATTCACACTATCAAAAATACAGTATATTGATTTATCAGTACAGTATATATGTACTGTTTGTCATAAGAAACTGACCACAATTACTCATTCAGAAGGAATACCTCTCTGACAATGACATGACAATTGAACGTGATTGTATTTTTGAAGGCAGAATCTACGATACAGCTCTTGTGTAGGAGCTGATTATATTTGTACAGTTGTTGTGTAGTGTCGTGTGTCTTGCGTGAACCTACTCTGACATCTGGGAACTGACCCACATAGGACTCCATGGTCCGAACGGCTTGGTCCAATAGCTTCACCTCATGGTCATTCCAGAGAAGATCCTCCCCCTTAAAGAGATTCACGATATATAAAATGAGATACAGGAAGTAAAATTCCAAAAATAGGCTGGGATTGCTTTATTTCCTCAGCCCAACTCTGGAAAAAAAATCAGTCATTTACAGATTAGGGGTAATTTTAAAAACGAACAGTCAGACTCAATACAAAACAATTAAATAAAAGATTGATCGCATTCGTGAAGTAGGCACTGTTCCTCCATACTGCCCAAAAAATGCATTTTGTTTCAAAACCAGCAACAACAACAACAACAACAAAGTGCTTCAACACTGCAGATGACACAATTTTTCCAAGAGCTCTATTTGTTGGCTTATCATGTATTGAGTGATGTCAGCACACCAGAATATTAGGCTAATGGCAAAATGGAAAGAGGCTGCATTGCTTGGCCTGCTGGATAGAATAGCAATGCTGAAAAAAAAACTGCACCTAAAAGGTGTGGAGAAGAGTATGGTTGTGTGATTTCAAACCTAATCACGGAGTATCATCTGAACCCTTTCAGGGGCAGCAGTTACTACAGTGGACAGTTTATCATGTTATCAGGTTACAGGGTACATGAAAGGGTTAATACTGTATATGTTAATGCTAAGCAGTTCTTGTGAGGTTAATGCGAACAGCGCTAGTTTGAACAGGGCTCGTGTCAGGTATGACCTCCACTATGGCTCCAATGTCTTCTTGTCCCACCCAGTCGCTTTCGTAAACATCGAACAAAGACTGCGCAAGGCGTCTTGAGGCTTCTCGCATGTCTGGAGGGAGCAGAAGTGGCAATGTCAGACAAAAACACACATTATCTAGCATCGTGCTTCAGTAAAACACAAAGGGAGTCACCTCTGACTGCTTCTACGTAGTTCCTCAGGTCTTTGTACATTCTGTTGCCATCATACTGCCAACAGACAAGAAGTGAGCATGAATGTCAAGTATTGTGCCTCTCGTCATTTGTTCTACATCCAAAATAAATCCAGCAATTCACGGAATGACCATTTATTTATACTATTACTTGTTGGTCATTGAACTGTAGCACATATTGTTCAAATTGATCGTCCCTGGTCTCTTCTGACTTCCCAAGCTTCTGCAGTACCTGCAAGAAAAAACAAGTAAAAATAGACAACAGGCAAGATCTGTCATGTTTAAATGCCACCATTTGAATTTGAGAGCTGTAATTTGTACCTTTTCTTTGCCTCTGCTCAGCTGTCTTTGGACTTTTTTGGCAAAGTCTCCGGTGCTGCCTTTAGGACTTGTGCGGTCTGCCATTGTTAGTCTTGTCTGAGTATGATATAAAAATAATCATCATTATCATCATCATCATCATCATCAGGCGGCACGATGCTCAACTGGTTAGCACGTCCACCTCACAGTGCATGGTTCAATTCCGGCTCCGGCCTTCCTGTGTGGAGTTTACATGTTCTCCCCGTGGCTGTGTGGGTTTACTCCGGTTTCCCCCCACATTTCAAAAACATACATGGCCTTGGTGTGACTGTGAGCACGAATGGTTGTTTGTCTATGTGTGCCCTGCGATTGGCTGGCACCCAGTTCAAGGTGTCCCCCGTCTACTGCCCGAAGACAGCGAGGATAGGCTCCAGCACGCCCACAACCCTCGAGAGGAGAAGCGGTTCAGATAATGGATGGATGGATGGATCACCATCATCATCATCATCATCATCATCATCATCATCATGATCATAACATTCATAGTAATAGTAATTTCTTTTACTTTTATTATGGTTATGTTATTTATGTTTGACACTTCATGTAATTTTGAAAGGTCGGCATTGTTACCACATCTATCTCACAATGATGAAATACAGGTTCAAATCTCTATTGATTATTCTTTGTATGGATTTTCTTCAGGTGGCCTGGTTTCTCCCTCACTTTCCCAAAACGTCCCGCCTGACGGCCAAAGTCAGCTGCTTTAGGCTCCAGTTAACCATGACCGGAATGAGTCAACTGATACAGCCCACATTCCTGCGGTCCGCAATCACACTCTGAATGGACTCTTGATTAATGTCACAAAAAAAAAATCTGTATCTTCTACTACAGTGGATCACCAAGTATTCAGGGTTCAGGACACACACATTTATTTATTTTAAATTCACTTCTGTGTTTATGAAAAAAAAATTCAATATTTTTATGGGGTGGAAATGTACATTGGAAATGTATTCACATTTATAGAATAATTTGGGTTGGCTTTTTTTTTTCCTCTCTGCAATGCATTTCACTCGGCATCAATTGTGCCAATACGTCAATTATTTTCACGATTTGTGGTGCTCGAAGGACTACGTTACCCACAACCCCGCGCGACAAATAGCGTCCCCACCAACAACATGGCGGCTCCGAACTATGACCGGTAAATTTATGAGTTTTTATTCCACCAACTACGGAAGAGGAGTGGCTTCATGACAACGTCTCCAGCTTCGCAGCTGCTGGCCGATCTGAGTGACTTTATCATGGGAAGCACTGTGGCCAAATGTGCCGTCACCGACCTGGCCATCCAGTGGGCCGGCTGGGCAGTGGCGGCGGCGCTCCAAACCGAAAAGTTCTACGACTTGGCAGGTAAAAACGAAACCTAAACCTTTTCTCCCATCGCCTCTCTCCCTGCCCGAACTTGCAAGATAAACTGACGCTGGGTTCATTATTGAAATGGCTCTTTTTCATATGATTTGTCTTTGGATTCCGTAACATTGCAAATGCGTCTGCGTGTTAATCGTATTACAAAAAAATTGAGGTTGTTGTGAAACAACCTTCTCAGTGGTTTGCGAGATAGAAAGGGCGCATGTGATCAGCATTATGTCACAATCAATCACCATCAAATAAATGAATAAAGACATTATAAATGACTATTTTATTGAGTTGGAAAATTAACAGAGAATCTTTGTGGTTCTATTTTAATTTGCATACTTTCATCAGCCTTTAAACGTACTAATATGAAAGAAGGGAAATGTGAGGTAATTTAAAAAAATACATATGTTAACTCTTTCGTCCATCGATTGTCACATGGTGGCTCGAGAAAGGTACTGTAGAAAATGACAGGGTGGCCTCGTTTTCTGAACGACGCGTAATGAACAAGTTTGAATATGGGATCACGCGACACAAGAAGGCATTCTCAGTTAGAACCTACTATTTTTCACTGTATTCTACTGTACAATTTTGAAACGTCATAAATGTTATTACTTGAACAGTTGTTTTCTCTGGCATGCCGAGTTCTCAAATATTGGGTAAGGGAGTTTCCTCAAAAGTGATCAGTGCCAAGATGTAGTGAAATTTTCTACACCTCAGAGATTTAATTGTACTATATCTGAAAGACACTTGGAACATGTACACTAAGAATGTGCACTGCTGACACAGGTGATTGACATGTTTTCAGAGGCTATTAATGAACAGTACATTTTAATTGTCACCCCAAAATTGGTTTTGACATTTCAGAACCGCTGCTTTAATTCATTGTTACGAGTCAATCACTTGGCTTACCTTTCAATGTGGCCGTCCGATTTCACCTTGACACTTCAGTGTCACCCGTTTCTGTCACTTGTCGTCTCTCTACTGTGCTTCTGGGCGGTGTCACCCTTGAACTTTGGAACCAATTACCTGCCGTTTCCTGGGTAAAAGATTGATGAACGCACGCCTTATTCGGCCACGAGCCAGCCAATGTGTGATTCTGTCTATTGGTCTTTTTCAGGATCTGGCACATTTATACTGCTCGCCCACCTGAGCCGTCTGTGGGGAGGGGCTGCTCATCTTCGTCAGAATGTTCAGACTGGGCTGGTGACGGCGTGGGGGCTCAGGTATGCTCGTGTGGGACGGGTTAGCTTTTCATGGGGGTGGGGGAGGATAATAAAATAAAGCCAATGTGATCAAATTCCTCTGAATGGGCACGCAGGATGGTGGTTTTAATCACAGACACCTCACTCTTACTGAGTCCCAACACAAGAATGAAATTTCAGCCGGGCCACTGAGGTCAACGGAGAAACCCTAAAGTCGGGTTAATGAGTAATGCCTCGGTTAATGCGACTGGCGGTTAACAAAACTTTTTCCCGCAGGTTGGGCACATTCCTCTTCATGCGAATCTTGAAGGACGGACATGATCGAAGGTTTAACAATGTCCGAGGCAGCCCGGGCACTTTTTTTGTGTACTGGACTATTCAAGGTACTTAACGCAGATTGGGTGATCTCTATTAAATAGTTTTTAAAACAAATCTCACCCATAAACTATATATGTACTTAATCAAAAGATCTGAAATTGGGCAGAGAGGATCTCTGTATGGACATGAAGGCTGCCATCTTGCTGTTGTGCCTATGCATTCAATGACATTCAAGGTTAACATGTAAACACACAGGAATTGCTGTATTGTTGTAACGAGTGATCAAACAGCAAAGCTGGTCTCACATTCTCCTGTCACCTGCAACGAGTTCAGAACGCAGCCACTGAGCTCGTACAAGTGTTTAACTCAAACCTATACGCGTGTTTGACAGTTAAGAAAATTTCTCCAAAAAAAAAAAAAAAAATTCAAAGTTAATAAAAAATATAATACAATAAGCACAACCTACAATATGAAAAAGACAAAATTACAAAATAGGAATACAAAATAGGAAAAGACAAATTCCAATCGTAGCCAACAATATCACAAAATGTTTTTAAAATTAACAAATTCAGTCACAAGTGGTCTTAAATTTGGGGGTGTTTTTATCCATATGAAACGGTAAACTTGCATCTTGACATTATGTTCATTACTCAGAAACGCCAGTTCTGACAACTTACATCTGCAGTTGTGCGTACATCACATACTGCTTTTTGTCCCTCCCTACTATTCCTTTTGTGACCCTTTATTCTCAACAGCAAGATTACTTTAAAAACAAAATCAAGATCACTTAAAATTCTGTGATAGTGGGGCCATGGACTGTAAAAAAACAAAACAAAAAACAACTTTTGCTTCAATTTTTTTTTTCAGCTGTGTGGGTGTTTGTGACCCTGCTGCCCACCCTCATGCTCAACAGTGAAAAGCGCAACACTCCTCTGGGCACGAGGGATTATGTTGGCTGGACCCTTTGGGGCATCGGATTTGCCACAGAAGCCATCGCCGACCAGCAAAAATGGATTTTCAAAGGCGACCCAGATAATGTTGTAAGTAAACCTGTTTAACATAGGCATGACACCGCATCAAAAATGCGCTTACTAACATTTTGTGTTCCCTGCCCTCAGGGTAAGTTCATTCGGAGCGGGCTGTGGGGTTACAGCAGACACCCCAACTATTTTGGAGAGATACTGCAGTGGTCGGGTTTATGGCTCTCAGCCTCATCAGTGATGCAAGGTCCTCAGTACATAAGTGTGGCATCGCCACTTTTTGTCTGGTTTTTGCTGCGCTACGTCAGCGGCATTCCCATCCTGGAAAGGCAAGCCTTGAAAAAGTGGGGGTCAGACCCAGGCTTCCAGGAATACCTCAGGAACACTCCTCTACTGTGGCCATGGCCAAGGTTTTGACATGTTGCTGTATGATGATATAATTCCATGGAAAACAGTGTAATAAATGACATCCCTTCTGCAATAGCCTTTGACACTTCTTAATGGAAATCATGTCATGTCATTTGCTTGATGATCGAGCTTCTTGAAAGTGTTGCGTATTAAATAAATAGGCCCGGCATAATAGTCACAAAAGCATTGAGAATTTTGCACCAGAAACAATATACAGTATGTAGTGTGTCTTGAATTCAATGTTTAGTGACAAACTGCCCATCCAGTACTATTGTACACATGTACTGTACATCAAGCATAAATGACAAGAAGCTTACATTTTAACTAATTAAGCAAAAGATGACGAACAGTTCTCTAAAAGTATACAAAATTCAACTGCAGTAAACGTAAAAACAAGCACGTGTACCTATCTTAATGAAATGCCTAGAAATGCACTCTTCAACTTCTGAGTGACACATGAGTTGAAAAGCTGTCTCAAGAAATGGTTGAATGGAGAGATTCACAAACCAGCTGTGACATTAGGACCACTTGTGCATTATTTAAAAGTTGTAACTGCCTTAACAAATATGTTCTTCATCGGCTGTCACAAACACAACTGAATCTATATTTGCTAACTGGTACATCAGCTAAATGACAGTCAAGATATGAGAAAGAACTCACCCAAAATGCAATTTCCAATCACAATATTAAATGTAAAACAAATACCTCTGACGGTGTCAATCAAAACTGAATGTTGAAATAGGCCGAATGTGTGATGCAGCTTTTGCATATGACATACTATGTAAGTGGTCATAACATGGCAGGTTGGTGTAGCTTGCTTTCCATCTTTCAAACATGCACATTTGTCAAACATGTACAGAACATTGTCATTCAGTCTGATTTTGGGGGGGGGGGGTGTAGAGGGAGTTTCAAAAACAGGTACAACAACGAAAGAACATCTTTTTGTGACGTGAAACAAACAAATCATGCAGGATGTTTGGGGTGATTATCATCTGTATTACTTGAGAAGTGGAGATTGAAAGAACCTTCCTTGAGGAAGTGCTGCTGCAGACTTGCTCTTGCTTCCAAATCTTTAAAACAGACACAATCATGACACAGTGACAAGAAGGTCAGCTCAAAGAAAACCAGTGACTGACTTTCCAATTCCATTGAAGATATGATGGGGGGGGGGGGCACTCCATAAATTCTTAAAAACAAGGATGGGGGAGATGGCACTTTTTGGCCCACCTCCACACAAAAATTCATGGCAGGCAACAACTATGAATCCAATCAATCTCAGGCTGACAATGAAAGCTTGATTTTCAGTTTGGCTCAAGTGACAGAATTCAAATGAACAAATTAAATTGCAACCTAAAAAAAAATTAACCAGAGACTCGCAATACTATGATGTAAATATGCTACAAAATTAGAGGTGTGTCAATTATAACGATAATAATTGCAATGCCCTCTATACAGAAGTCATGTCACCAAACCTGGAAAATAGGAGAGTGGACTTCCTACGTGTGACAAAATAACTAGCAGAACAATGAGTTGAGAGTTTTAAGATGAACTTCCTAAAATTGCATTTTCTTTATTGTTGGCGTCTTCAGACAGAATTTCAATACAAGCATATAATCCATTTATACAAATATGTATGTAAATTTGAAAATCCCAAATATAATATTGTGACCTTTGGCAGCCATATCGATTATGTCAAACATGGAAATAGACAGCCTCATGATGTCATATGGTTTGTTGTGGAGGGTAATGGACCACGTTTAAAAACCCAATCAAGTAATTTGGAGCAGAGAACGATAGCTAAAAATGTTAACATCAGCTGGATCTGGTTCTTACCGAGGTGTCAGCGAGGACTTAAAGCGCTGCGACAGCGAACTGGAGGACGGCGTTTTATTCAGCTGCTGCTCCGGAGTCGTCAGCGGGCCGAGCAAAGTCACTAGGGTGGACGGGAGCAACAGTTAAGAGTAGGACGTGGGATCACCTACTCCTTTGGACAGGCTGGGGGGCCTTCCTGATGAATGCTCACCTCGATCAGGAGTGTAGTAGTTTGAGTTCTGGATGATCAGGTGGTCTGGGTGTGGCTGCTCGTTTTCGGACTTCACGTACTGGGCCCAGTAACTCGCCGGCATGTTCAGCAGACGCTCCACAACCTGAGCAGAGGGGGGTGAGTACCATGGCCAAGGATTGTGGGCCTCACTTCTCTTGTGGTCATCATATCTTTGTGTTTATCAAGTTAAATGTGATCACACAAGAGCTCTCCCTCGGAGGTCTGTATTCTTGACCGGTGGTGCAAGAGTCTTTTTGTGTGTGGGGAGCTATGTTGAGATTACCTGAGCACCCCTCGCAAGATACAACCAAAACTGTTAAATGGTTGCATTTTTTATCTTTATATGGAGGACTCTGACAAAGATGAAAAATCTTCTAAGATAAAAAAAAATGTTTTTTTTTAAATTCTCCTGTGTCCTAACCCCCTACAAATCGTGAGGGTTCACTGTAAATGGTTGTCCTTAACGAAAACTTCATCTCATCAGAAACGGTTTATTGTAAAAACTCGTGGTCTATGCCATGTCTAGCTCAAAATGACCCACACAGAATTCCCATGCAAGTTGAGCTGAGCTGACAATGCAAACACTCCGTACCTTTGGCTGCCGTTTGGTGTCCTGCAGAATGGTCATGGGGTCCGGGCTGGGAACGGCATGACCCACGATTGTGGGACCAAATACCCGCGCAAGGTTACTGATGTCCATCTTTGTGTCCAAACTCTCAGCCACTCTGACATGTTATCACAGACAGCGAATGTTGTTGATGAAACACATGGGAAACAAAATCTCATGTCTTGGCAGATGGCACCCTCTAACCTCTGAAGGTGAAGGATCAAGAAGGCCAGAGTGTCTCTATTAGCATGTGGCAGAACACTGACGGTTTGGTACATCAAGGCTATGCTGTTGTCATCATCTGGAGCCTCTATAATGAGAAATGCACCCAAAGCAAGTGTTACTTTCACTTGAAGTAAACACAGACACAAGTATCTCAAGGCGGGTATCATCTGATTTGTGTAATTATGGCAATACTCAAGATGGCAGATTTAACTGATGAAATTACAATTCATGTGCAATTGTACATTAATTTGTGTTTGATGCAATCGAGTCAAGAATTACATTGTGGAAAAAAAACAAAACCAAAAAAAAAGCCCAATGTCTTCTCTAAGATTTGGCTAGCTATTTTACCGGCGGCTTCCATGAATTGACGGTTCAGGTGGAAGGTGAGGAGAGGGTCCTTGAGGTTGCGCAGGAAGTCCTTGAGGAGGCCAGTGATGGCGTGAATGTCGTCCACTTTGCTCAGCACAGGAACAGTTTTGCTGCGAAGGAACTTCTCCTTTAGCTCCTTCACTGTGCGATCAGCACCGGACAGTCGGTACAGTCCAGCCTAAAAGTGGCCACGGGTTGTGAATGATGATTCACAACATACATACTTTTAGACAGATAAAGAGTACCGCAATTGGGAGGTGAATTGAAAATGAGGATATACCGGTAGTATATAAGAGATGCTTTTGCAGATATGTTAAATAAGAGCAACGGGCATCGGAAGCTTGCATACAGAATATCATGAGCAGAGAAAATGCCCCATACCTCATGCAGGCCTCGTTGCTCAATCTCACCGATGCAGTGGACCACGAGAGGTGGAATCTTTGGTGAAATGTCTGGGACATAGTCTGCAAGCACACCCTGGACATAAACAGAAACATTTCAAATATCACGTTTCGAAGCATCACACATCCCCACTGTTAGCGGAAGAAGAAAAGACTCACTAAATAAATAGATGCCAATGATATCCGGGGTTTACTCATCAGTTATTTTGATAGAGTTTGACTCCAGTCTTAACTTCTGAAGACAAGTATTTTTGGAGAAATCTCAAACATTTTAACCATCCTCTCTATTGTCAATTACTCAAAACTAGTCCTAGCGACAGGCGGACTCTTGAGCCAGGCTGATTTTCATCACCATGTGTCCCCAACATGAAATTGCACTGAAAGCCAAGCATGACACCCCCATACATTGACTTGGCTCACCTCCCCGATTTTCACTGGTGTATTGCCCATATTTGGGATGCACGGCAGAGGGCATCTGTCCCGACATTCTGGGTGGGAAACTACCCGACAGTCGCAGCACCTCAAGGCAATCTTGCCAAATTTAATCCTCTTCCCACAAGGCACGCAGGACTCTGGCTTGATGACCTGGAAAAGCCAAATGATATAAGATAGGATAAGAAAACATTTATTCGTCTCACAATGGAGAAATTCCCAGTTTACAGCAGCAAAGTTATGAAAGGAAGAAAGTAGAAGAACAAAAAGTATAGGAGCAGCTGTAAAGGGAGCCACTCTTGCGGCGCCAACTTGAAGTCATAACATAAAATACAACAAGACACAGACAGTCATTCAGTCTTAACCACTTTTCTGCATACTCTTTGTCGTTTGAAGCAGCTATAGATGAAAGAGGAGAGAATCAAAGCGTCCTTTCACCAGTGGATCAGAGAAATCAGTTTGAAAATGTGCACACGTCTGCTACAAACTAAGTTTGAAAGCAAACAAGAAGCTGTAGCGTCCAGTGATGAAAAAAGACATTGGCTCACATCTCCTGTCCCATGTAAATCCGCTTCAATTCCAAGCCGCGACTGAGTGAGTGGGAGATTTTTTTCACTAGACTAACAGTTTAACAACATTAGAGCTCCAAAGAGATTCTTTAAGTCAATTACGCCGATGAAACAATCAAAAACTAAGACGGGTGAACAATTTCATTGTTCCAAAAGTTTGAACAAATGAAATACTGCATTCTTACCGTTTTGGAGACAAACTCATGCTGACGCACACCTTTGTGTTTCTGCGGCGTGTTGGCCTCATTTTTTTTCTCCATCTCTGGGTTGACGGGCTGCTTAAAAACATCTTCCGACGTGACAGACTCCGACTCCCACTCCATGGCAGCTGATCCAGAAACAAATATGATGAGCGATGATGTCTGCATAGTAGCAGACTCAACCCAAAGAGTGCAGAGTGGGGTGCGTGTGTTCATTGCAGAGAGGGAGGGGCATCCGGATGAGTGAATACGGTAATATTTATGGATATAGCGCCACAGTAAACTGTCGCAGCTTATTTACCAGTCTTCCTCTTGCTACGAGTCCAATAAGGAATCGTCTCGATGGTAGCAACTGCCTCAACAGGTCCGCCGTCCACCGGAACAGTCACGGTTGTAGTGGTGGTCACGAGGCTCTCATTTACCTGTCAGACAATCAATATAAACCTAATTCCATTTCAAACAACATAAAAGTTGAGTTACTGGAGGTGTGGAGATGAGCACAGGGTTTTTTTGATGAATGGCACTCAATTTTGCAGATCATGTTCAGGATCACACGATGGTTCTATTGCAATTAACAAAAAGTTCTTACCCCCTCCTGCGTGACAGCTGTTGATCGAGTTCTTTTCGTAACCCCCGAAGGGCCATCAACATGATGTCTGGACGAGCGCTTAAATGCATATGAAAATTATGTCACGGACTCCACAGAGGAGCACATTTCAAAACAGAGGCACCCAAGCACTTCACATACCCTCTTTTGTCGCTTCCTGAGTCGCACTGGCCTCACCGTAGACGAGTCCCAATCCTAAAAACATGTCAAGCACAATTAATTTGCAACTTGGATTGTTGATGACAAAAAAAGTGAGTTGAAACATTCTACAAAAGTAACTTACAAGAGAGTCATCAGTTTTGTCATAGCTGATATCTGACATAATGGAGACCGATTCGTCTATCGTGGTCAGCCTATAAAACGGTTTGAGTAAAAACGGAAAAACAGTGGCAATGGTGAACTGAGGAAGAGGGGAAGACACTTGGTTTGAGACGCAACTGAGCAAATGCAAGCGGATCACGTCTGAGCCCGAGGCGTCAGGACGCTCTCACTTGCAAACAAAGTTCAAGACTTTGCCATGGACATGCGATTGTCACCTTTGGCTGGTATTCACAGTGGGCGCTCCCTGGCCGCGTGTGTTTAGGAAGGCCAGTGCCGAGCGCTGCTCCGCACTCAGCTGGATGCTGTTGGAAGAGCCCTCGCTTGTTAGAAGATCCCGGATCAACTGAATCTGCCGGTCCTGCAGCCAACAGAGATTGCGAGATTGAGAAAGAAACACCATTCAAACACATTCCGAGACAAACAGAAAGAGCAGGTCATTGCAAACAAACGCTCCACAGTCCAAACACACACCAGCTTATCGCAGTCAGTCTCAGCCTTCTGCCTGCGCCGAATCTCCACGTCCACTTGGTTGCGGGCGTGCTTCAGTTTGACCTCCAAAGAAGACCTCTCGGTCTCGGTTTTGGTGAGAACCTCCTTGCAGGAGGTGAGATTCTCCTCCGCCACCAGCCACTTGCGTCGGCAGTCTTCAAAGTTCTGAGCCATGAGAATGAAGCCTGGCGGCAAGACACGTTTTTTTTTTTTAACATCTTCTTTGAACGTCAAAGAGGTGGCTGTAAGTCAACAGCCTGTTGTAAAAGCGCTGCCAAGTTTATTCCTTCATTTGGACTTTCCCACCCTTTAGTGTGCAATTTGCATGATGCTAACCTTGAATTACTTACAGCAGTTTAGCTGTGACATTCTTTGATAAAGCAGCTCTGCAAACGTTCTCCTCCATTTGTACCGTTCGCACTATTAATGTGTTTTAGCAGTGATTTTTGAGGCAGAGAATACTATTTGTCTATGACGCTATAACATGGAGCCGGTCGACATCTACTTCAAAGCACCCAGTTGAGCAGATGTGAAGCGGGACAAGTGTGGAAATAAAGTAAGGAGGGAGAGCATGAACTAAATAGGACATGGGATTTGAACAAACTCCTTCTCCTTGTATGTCCCTTGCCAACACATGAGCTACCAGCTGTTGGCAAACAGCAGATGTTTGTTTATATTCAAAGTAAAGCTTGCTGCTATGGTGAGTGACATCATACTAGCCACCATCACAACATTACAATTTCAGCATCCAGGCATCCACATTATGGTGGTCATTGGAGACTTCAATCAGGTACTTTCTCTCTCATCAACGAACAACTCCTCACAACGTGTAGACTGTGCAACAAGCTGAAATAAATCTCTGGACCTCCTGTATGCCAAATACCAATGTGAAGGGAGCTTTTATTGTGTATTGTGTTTTTCCTTTCTGAAGTCTGACTGTAAATTTCCCCATTGCGGGACAAATAAAGGATATCTTATTTTAATTGGAAAATAACATTATCATCTCTGAAATTAGTTACAGGTAATAGATTGCGAAGCTCAAGAGGAAAAGTGCAACTCACTGGGTTCTACGCCCTCGCTGAGAAGTTCAACCTGCGAGCGCATCTTCTCATACAAATTCTGGAGGCTCAGGACTGCGGTCTCCATGGTGTCTTTGAGGGAACTGGAAGAGAGAGCGATAGATTATTAGTGATTATTGTTGGACCCTGATGTTACCACCATAGAAACATAGCTATGTTAGCAATTTCTTTCTAGTATATTTGTTAAAATAGGGCAGTTACTCCGTTGCAAAAACATGTGATGAATGAGTGTGTGAAAATGTCTGGTATGGTTAATTTAGAGCAGGGTCATCAAACTTTTTGAACATTACTGGTACTTTTTGGGTGCTGATTAGAATGAAGGACTTCCAGTTTGACATACTCTTTTGAAAGAAATCTGTTCAAATGACCTATACTATGTTAGTAATAACAATGAGGATTATATCCACCAAAGTAAATGATGACAGTAAGGCACGGATCATGTTTATAGATCCTCTGAATAAATTATAAACAAATATTTACACAAATTAAAAAAACACGTGTGTGTGTGTAAATAATGGGCATCCTGCTCTGGAACCGGCGACCACACATTGTTAATGCTTGAAAGCTGAGCGCACTGGCTTACGAGTTCTAAGTCACAATGTCCCATCTCTGGTAAGTGTTTTTTTTTTTTTTTTGGTACCGCTCACGATAAAAAAATGGTAGTTAAATGCTATGTGGTGCCCGCGAGCAGTATATTGACGACCTCTATCTGAGTTAATGTCTGGTTCTTGCCTCGGTCAGGTTCCCTTTAGTGACACATAAACTGCCTGCATTATTTTTTTTCAAAACGAACAAAGAAAAAAGTCAAGCGATCCGTAAGAAGGCTGGTGTACTAATACATTTATTGTTCCACTTCTTGCCTTTGAATCGTGACTCTTTTTTTTTTTTTAATATATGACGTTGGCTTCGGATTGTCTGTGAAATTACAGCAAACGAAAAAAACCCAAGTAACCTTGCTGCTGTGCAGTCTAGGAAACAAGAAAATAATTTTGACGGTGGCTACTCATTTAGATTGACTAAATTCGCGTTAGTTTTTCGTCCCAACGTTACATATAATTCAAATAATGTATGAAGGAATGACGGTTACGATAGTGAGTCATGAAATACACGCTCGCAACGGAGTGTTTGCCAAACGCCCAAAATATATGCAAACAAATAAGAGTAAACCAGCGAGTGCAATTATTTACTTACCGTTTTCTGAGTAGGATTAGTGAAATATCTGGCGACAAACTCGCACCAGCGATGTTGTAATCGCACCAGCGCGGCTTCCTTCGAGTTTTTACCAACCGACCAGCCACCAGTTCACTGTTCAGTTCACTTCCGACCGCAACGGGCGCGTGTATATTTAAAATTTCGTCACTAGCCAATGAGCAAAGCGCACAGCCCCACGGGTTGTTCTACGTCACGGCCAGAAAATAAATCACATAACGGTTCCATTTGAAACCTTCAAATTTAAAGGCAAAAGCGTATCAAAAGACAATTGACAATCGCCCCCACGATGGCACCACGAGTGAACCCCACCCCCTCCCCAAATATCATTTGAACAAGGCAGAGCAATTGAGAAAACAGGGTAAATTCATTGAATGGTGATTTTAATCTTGTTTTCGAAATGAGTATGTGTATGACAACGAATGATTAAAGCGAGACACACCTTGTACTGTATCATGGAAAATTGTGTTTTTCATTATTTGCATACAAATGGTTGAATCTCTGGAGAACCTGCCCATCCATTCACGTGTGAAATTATAAACGCAAGTAAATCTTTTGTTTTCTGCATATTTCTGACAATGTCTGTGAGCTCCCCGTTTCACACTTCTGCCCCCACGATATTATCCACACGTGTAATTTCTCAGACAATGATTGGCAGCTACACTAGCGAAATTAACAGAGCTCAAACTTGCTTCATTTTCTTGTCAATTTGTTTGACAACAAGCCTGATATAGCAAGGGGCTTTTTGAAGGAGATTGCTGGATCCTGACATGTCATTGCAAGAGTTTCCAGGTGTGTCATGGACCAATATCAGCCGTCTCTTGATATCGCCTATCTTGCCACCAGCCAGCAACATCTTGCAAGGGGCCCCGAGAGGGGGATTCCGAAAGCAGTAGCGCAGGCATGTCCAGCCCCGGGCCTAGAGGGCCACAGTCCTGCCTGTTTTCCAGCTCTCCTGGCCTCAACACACCTGGTTCAGATGATCAGCTCATCAGCCAGCTCTGAAGCAGCATTAGAACAATCACGAGTATTTGAATCAGGTGTGTTGCTCCTGGGAGAGCTGGAAAACAGGCAGGACGGCGGCCCTCCAGGACCGAGTTTGGACACCCCTGCAGTAGCAGTACCATTGTTTTGTCATTGATATGGGCAAATGTCACCATACAGATTAATCGATCACTCAAATAATTGTCAATTATAGCCCCACAAATTTTAAGGTGACGAACTGGACACCATGAAGGAGTTAAGGAGGACCATTAAGTTGCAGATACAACAACAATTTCTCATTTGATTGTTTTATATTTATACGTAGCAAGTTTGGTTGATGAAAATATTGACTGCAATTGTGACATTCCAAAGATACAAACGACACACAATTGTCATAATTATGTTTTTGTTTAGATTACATTTGGATTTGTAGTCGCTGATGGTATAGTGGTACATTTGCCTGACTTGTGACTGTGCAGCGTGGGATCGCTCTGGATATGAATGTTATCTGCGACTGACTGGCGACTAGTCCCAAGTGTAGTCTGCCTTCCACCCGAAGTCAGCTCAGTTAGGCACCAGCACCCCCGGTGACCCTGATATGCCGTGGAGAAAATGTATGCATAGATGGATTTGGTTTTATTTCATAGTTTACTGTTTTGTTCCGTTTGTGACCAACAGATGGCGTTGGAGGGCTTATCCTCCAACTCGCATCTGTTGGTCATCATGTCATTTGTTCTTTTCAGTTGAAAGGACAGCTACGCCGACTGCTCGGGGTCGCATTGTTGTGTTACTGTCATGGGATTGTTTTTGTTATTTTAAGTTCGGGCTTTTCATGACTTTCATGACATGTCTTCGTAACTCATGACAGAAGGATCCGACTCTGCAGGACCAGACCCCATTGGCACATGTCCTGCGGCCACCCCATTCATGCGGTGCACATCCTGCGGCTGCCACCCGTCCCTGTTCCGGCAGCAAACGGCCTGCAGCCACCCCTAATCTTTGTTCCGGGGCTGCACAGCCTGCACACATCCTGTGGCCGTCACCTGTTCCTGTATAGCCGGTGCACAGCCTGTGGCCACCGCCCATTCTTGTTCCGGCGGTGCACGGCCCATCCCATTTCTGGCGCCGCACATCCTGCAAACACCACTGTGTGACTTTGGGACGTCTGGGATCCGTCCCTTCGGAGGGGTACTGTCATGATTCTGTTTAGATTAGGTTTTGTTTTGTAGTTTACTGTCATGGTTTTGTTCAGTTTGTGACCAACAGGTGGCATTGAAGGGCTTCTCCTCCATCGTCACACCTGTTGGTCATTAGTTCTTTGAACTTAAAAGGACTGCCACGCCGACCACTCGAGGTCCTATCTTTGTATGACTCTCATGAGCTTTTGTGTTTTTCAGGTCTTTGTTATTGATTTAGCTTGTCCAGTGTGCCCCTGTAAATGTTTTTGTTTATACATTTTGTTCAGTACACCCTGCCTCCCTGCTTTTTGGTCCTCCGTCATCATACACCTCATGACAGCAATGAGCTAATTTGTGCAGCAGCAGTGTAAGGCAAGCTCATTTACTGCCTGACTTACTGCCTTTTATTTGGATGTTTTATATGTGCGGCTTCAAGGTGTTATGAATATTTACTGTAGTTCTGCCTTTCCGAGTGCATTAGCGTACATTAGTGATCGACTGTGGCTGTCAAAGTGGCACAAGAAGGCACTCTCACTTACTGTCATACTTAGTCCTTTTATTTGTTTTGTATTCATCATGACCTTAAAGTGTTTTTCATGCAAATATTTACTGTAATGTCCATTTTCTACTGCTTGGGTTAGTGAGGGGATAGTCTATGGCGCATTCCCGCAGCATAGCCTACAAATTTGGGTTACCGGAACTGCGTCATAAAACAAGGACCCCTAACACACTGATGGTTTCCTGTTGTCAAAATGAGCAAATATTAGATCAATACTCCACAGTTAGACTAAATATGGATGTCATTATTGGCTATGAGACTGCCACTCAACTGTCTGGTTTCAAAATGCAACTGACCCCTCCATGATTAATCTTTGTGCCGATCAAGTCTTTCATTGGATTGTGGAAACTCAAGAGTCTGTCTGACAGTTTGGAAACGTGGATCCCACAAACGCAGACACAGACAAACTACGAAACACATATTTATAGAACAATTAAGGACTGACAAAGTGTAAATAGAAATCATTGGCGACAAAGAGCCAGGAAAACCAAATATGAACATAAAGTGCTTGCAAATGGCAAGGTAAATTTGACAACTGAAAATTCACCAAACGGATGGATGGATATTATGATAAAATATCCATCCATCCATCCATTTTCAAATCCGCTTGTCCTCACAAGGGTCGCGGGGGGTGCTGGAGCCTATGCAGGCCGTCTTTGGGCAGTAGGCGGGGGACACCCTGCACCGGTTGCCAGCCAATTGCAGGGCACACAACGACGACGAACAACCATCCGCGCTCACACCTCAATTTGGAGTGTTCAATCAGCCTGCCATGAATGTTTTTGGAATGTGGGAGGAAACCTGAGTACGCGGAGAAAACCCACGCAGGCCCAGGAGAACATGCAAACTCCACACAGGGAGGCAGGAGCTGGAATTGAACCCAGTGCCTCTGCACTGTGAGGTTGACGCGCTAACCACTGGCCCACCGGGCCGCCCAAACACAAGAAATCAGACCAGGATAATTGGAAAAGAATACTTTTCAAAACAAGCAACTATCAGAAAAGGGGTGACTGTCAATATGAAGTCCAGAAAATATCTCTTGATCATAACAGCAAGTAAGGTCAATAATCCTACCATAGCGTGGACATTTGATCGTCCTTAAATACGAAGCAAGGCTTGATTGGGAACGAGAAACAGGTGCACCGCTGAAGAGGCACGCCCTCCACTCCAACTGGTGCGGAAAACAAAACACGGACAGAACCAAACCATGACAGTCAACCGCATGAGGGAGGTGGGGAGAGTAAGGAGGGGCGAAGGGGGTAGCACCACCAACCCAATGAGGACAAACTTGCAAGAAGCGGAGACAGTGCAGATGCTCGGCGGTTTTTGCGAACACGCGCACAAACACAGAGAGGCTGCAGATCTTTGTTGGATTACGACAACACGATGATTGCCACAACTCAACAAAACATGACTACCGAGCTGGTACGTGTCTTTATTTGTGTGTGAAATCTTCCGACCTCGGTTGTGCGCTCGATAGTTCCTCGTGAATGACCACAAGAGCATGAGTATCGAATCAGACTTTGTTGCAATCAACGGGATCCTTTTCCACACACTGCATGTGGTGCAGACGATGTGCTCATGTCGTTTTGATTTGCATCGATAACAGCCGTTTTTGCTTTGGTGGAGTAAACGAATCCCCTCATTGGTACCTTGAATGGTGTCTGTGTGCCCCATTTATTAATTTGTCTCTCTTACTGCAAAGATTTTAAATATCCGCTCCTCTGTGACTGAAAACCGTTATTTGCTCAACTGCTGAAAGTAGCCGTTTATTTTGGGCCGACATTTTTTTAATGTGCAAATAGTTATTACATCATTACTGTGCAACGAATAATGGCATTCATGTATTAAAACAGCAGATATTACAATGTGAATGTGATACATCATTGTGTAGTTGTTAATAACTAAGTTTATTGGTATTTTTGATATTACAGCATACTCATGTTTTACTTACCGAATTGTTTTATTATTTCACAGGGTGAACAGTGACGTTCATTAGCAATAAAAACTAAATGCATTTTGTGTGTTCATCAAAACATGCTTGGAGACAGTGAAACGCATATTGAACATTTGTGAAGATTTGTAAAATTAGTTATAAAATCTAGGCTGGAAAAACATTTGACAATAAAGTTGTATCCAAATCCAAATCCAAATCCAAGCCATTGGTTACATATGATTAGAATATGGTAAACTGTTTCCCCCAACTTAAAAATATATGGAAAAAACTATGTAGCTACAGTAATAGTTTTGGAGCAACAACTTGCTCGCTTTGTTGTGCTCACTAACATTGTTGCTGAGAATGTCAATCATTCATATTTTAAAGTTGTCCCAATTTAGATGACATTTTAGCCCCCCCAAAATACAAGTTGTGTTTTTTACAAAGCAATTTTGTCACAGATTTAGACCAATAGAATTTCCAGCACCATCTCTCATGGCCCCTTACTCGAAAGCAGCCACCAGGCAGCAACAACTAGATTCCCAACAGTGACACATTGTATTGCAGTGCTTTGTAATTGATCGAGGTTAATGTCAGCAGTCTCTCGGGGCCTCCTGCAGCTCAGGATCCCAGGAAATTGCCTGGGTTGCCTGCCCTGTTGCAGCATCTCTCGAAGTTACTAAAATGTTTGGAAAGACTTACAAAATGATGGCATTGAAAAACTCTCACCAAAATCATATTTTTCATTCTGAAATTTAAAAAAAAGAAAACTAATTTTAAAAAAGAAAAAAGAAGGTAAGATAGTAAATCAAGTTCTTGAGATGAGGGGGGTCAAATGATGGTTATTTACTTGCAGTTCTGTGTGTGTGTGTGTGTGTGTGTGTGTGTGTGTGTGTGTGTGTGAGAGAGAGAGAAAGTGAGAGAGACGTTTAAAAAATAATTTTTGACTGATTGAATTCACTTTGAAATTCTTCATTTCTCTTCAAAACCGTTACACACAGTTAGCTCAGAGCTGAAATTAAAGTGACTCCATAAAAGCTCCTCATGATGCTGGTCTCTTCTTGTAGTTCTTGATAACATTCCCGAAGGGTCATTAACGCTGCAGTGCAATTCACCAAAGGTCACTCATGTTTGTGCTAAACTCTTAGACCGGAGTAATTATATTGATGGCTGATTTCAACGCAATTCATAACCAGAGTGGCTCCCTGCAGACATTGCACATTACAGTGGATGCCATCTGCTACACACATTTTTTTTCCAACCGCAGCTTTGATTTGCTAGATGATCACTGCCCCATTTGGTACTAATGTACGCAGATTGGAACAGTATCAATTTTTTTTAATCCACCAATTTTTTTTGTGTGTAAATTGGTTACTACCTACCTACCTACCTACCTACCTACCACTAACTAACTAACTAACTAACTAACTAACTAACTAACTAACTAACTAACTAACTAACTAACTAACTCAAACAAAAATACACTTTGTAATTATAACATCATAATAACGTTTTTTATTTATGACATCACTGTGGCTGTATTTAAGGACTTGCCAAAGTTTGGTTAATTTCCTGTAAATTGATTAACAAAGGATAAAAATGTAATGCATTGCAAAGCTCAATTTTCTAATGCTGCAAGTGCATAAATGCTAAAGCTCACGGAGTGGACTAATTACCACATTCTGTATGATCTAGCATACTCTTTCCCTTCTGCTGGTGAGATCGGTGCAGAGTGGTCCCAGTGGAGAAAAGGGTTTGAAACAATGAGATGTAATGCAATGCAGAGCCCAGCGAGGTCTGTTGCGAAGTCACACGAGAACTTTGTGTGCTTTTACTTTGATGTGATGACATCTCAGGCAAACTTGAGTGCAGCACCCGAGGAATACTTCTGTTGCTTTATTATCTCTCACCGGGCTCACTGACAGCACATCGTTGGCAGAAGTTGCGACATTTCACACCACAGCCAGTCGCTGTCAATATGAATGCATGTTTTTTTCAACAAAGGTCGCTTCACTGGGTTATAAAATGTCACTTATCTCTTCATCAAACAAGGTGACGTTGCAATAATTACCTTTATAAAGGAGACATGCTTTTCATCACCTCCATTTCAAACATTTCTTAGATATCTTGATAACACGTCTGTCAAAGTACTCCAAGGATAGAGAATTCTGAGAAACTTTACACACCCTATTTTGTGTCCTGTTGAAATTAGCCTGTGTGAGAGGCCTGCCCTGTCTCAAGATTATTTTCATCAAATGTGCCCGGATGCCATGTTTCGGACTCTTTGGCTGTGACAGAGGTCTGCGTTCTACTTTATGTTGCTTTTGTTTTCCCGGTTGCCGCTGATGTAGTCGGGAAAGTTTTCTCCAGTAATATTGTTAATAAAGTATGCAGCAAAAGAATATCAGCTTTTGAGAACCACTGTTGCGTAAATTAAAAAAAAAAAAAACTCTAGGACCTGCAAAAAATACAATCAGCCAAGTTTGTGGCAATCTGTTTCTCGACACGGTGACTGTTACAACACAGAGTGATGGCAAGATGGTGCTCTGACGGTCTTGTCGATGTAATAAAAGACTTACAGAGATGTGAATCAATATGACGCCACTGCTGTATCTCATTAAGTGAGGGGCTTGGGTTATCCCAACCGGTACAAACTTACAGCCTGTTTGAATGACGACCTCTGCTCTGAGCAAGATATTGACAAGGTGATACATACGTGGGCTACTTGCTAATCTACAGCTTTCCCTTGTGTGCAATTACAGTGCATCATTAAAGTCAGGGCCATGTAGGAAATACCTTGGGCTGCATATCTGCCACGGAAGCCCTGATGTAGGCATCCCTCTTAAATAACTTATCTAACATCTTTGACTGATGTGGAGAAGGATTTTTTTTTTTTTGGTGCATATGCAAATCCAAAACCAGTATCCCCCAAATGCCTGCACCACTCCTCTTCATGTCTTCATGTGATTTATCGGCAGAGTCACGATGCCTCAAAGACACAGAAGATGGAGTTAAAGAAGGTCTCTTGAGTCTAATTTATGAAATCTTCACAGTGCCTGGATCGTGCATGGTCTGCTTTGTAGCGCTTAAGTGGGAGTCTGTGCACGATCAATACAATCTGAATTGTTGGAAGAATTGTTTAAGGGAAACGATCAGCTGGAATTGTGTTCCTAAAGTGAACTTTTGAAACAGCAACATCTTGTGTATGGCGTTGCTACTTTTACATGCTATACAGTGCTTGTGATGCAATGGTGAAATTTCATTTTGTACTCAATCCATTAGTGGTCTGTTAGTGACTTTGTTGTTGTTACTGCCAGCTCTCTATTTGCTTCCTTCTTACCCGTCTCCATGGAAACATCATAGGGCATGCTAATTCATTGTGCCCAGGCAATTCTGCTTCACAAAAACCCTTAGCAAGAGATTCTTCCATCCAGCCCTCCATTTTCTACAGCCGTTGTTCTCAGAGTCGCGGGTGAGCTGGAACCAATCCCAGCTAAACTTGACGGGGTACACCCTGGAATGGTCGCCAGTCAAGAGCAAGGCACTTAAGATTCATTTCATTCACAATTATGGGCAATTTAGAGCCTTGAGTGGACTTAACTGGCATTTTTATGGAATGTAGGAGGAACTTTACATATGAGGGCCTAAGCCAAGAGTTGAACTTTATGATTTAATTCAGGATTGTACAACTCTTAGAACACACACTTGTGACACAAGCGTGAAGACTCAACATCAATGATTGTTTCCCTCAAATTTTGCCGAGCAAGAAGAGATATGTCCAGGAAATATAATCTAAAAAAAATGCTGTCGCTCTGCATAAGAAAAATACTTCACCTATAAATATCTAATAAAATGAAAACACCTAATAAGAAATGTAAACTAGTTCCTTCTATTCGTAGTCGAAAGTCTGCGTGTTGAAGCTCTCATCAGAACTAGTTGGTGCATCAGCATTTTGATTAAGATCCTCCCTTCGCTCAATTGTCACGTATAGCTTGAGCCAGCACTTTTCATGACGCATTTATCTTACGTATGCCAAGGTGGCCACAAAATCTCTCTTCACTCCGGGGACTCATTTTCTGCTCGTCCAAATCCACGTGTTTCCCCAGATGACAGACTATCCTGTACCCTTAAGGATGTTTTAATTGTGATGTATCCTTAATTTCACGTATGTGCCTATGTGTGATGGGTGGAGGCCGGGGGGGGGGGGTGCATGTGGGAACATGCTTCAGCCTTTATATTGAGTTATTCGAGGTTGAGCGTGAAAGTGCAACTCAGTCATGCGGAAACATTTCACAGGTGGGGTTTACTTCTACTTTCTTTCTGGAGGTTCGTGGTTCTCCTCATAATCTCCGAGTACCCTGTGTGCCTCCCACATTCCAAAAACATGTCTCTTTAAGTTCATTGTTCTTTTCTCTTATGCGAAGTCAAATGGCCCAAATGAGGGCAAATGTGAGCGATGGATGGATGGATCTTTTTCTACTTTTAAGCCCCCTAAAATCTTCTCACATGCATCAGTGGAGTTGTGGAGTAGATTTGTGGATTTGTGCTTCAGCCATAGCGGTGCAATCGGTCTTCATTCATACAGTATACTGTCATGAGCAACTCTAAATGTTAAAAGCTTAGGGTAAAATTGTCAATACTCTTAAAGACAGCACGCACTAAAGGCAAATATCAACGCTTTCATGCACCCCGTAACCTGATAACATGAAAAGCTGTCCACTGTACTAACCACTGTCCCTGAAAGGGTTAAAACATTTACCAAAAAAAAAAAAGACAAAAAAGAAAAATCAACCGTATACAATCCATAGTTGTCCCAGAATCTTAAATCTTCATGTTATCAGAACATTTTGGGCAATTTTATGCTTCTAACTCGTCGTTTGTAGATTGTTTCCAGCACGTGAAGCATGCACACTACAAAATATGGGGTTGTTTTCCCAACCCACCTGCTGGGCAGCCGTGGATTTGGAACAGATTGGTTTACATATGCCCGAAGTTTATTATGTTTAAGTATTCTAATTATTTTTAATTTCAGTTATTTTGACCGAGTAGATTGGGTTAAAGATTGGAGGGGCTGAAGAATTGAAACTGGTTGCCATTTTGGACAGTTTGGTTGTGTACTGAAGCTGAAGTTAATGTAGAGATGTACAGTATATCGTAGCATTTTTGACAAGGTTGGTGGCTCAGTGGGTAACGCAACTGATGAGTACCCGGGGACTGGGGCCCAAATCCCGGTCAGGGTCGACGGTAACATCCAGTTCCTTCCTTAGGCAAGAACTTTTTCTCAATATGCTGATTCCCAGTCATTGCCGGTTCCAAGTCTAGATAAAAATGGACGTTTTGTGTGAGGAAGGTCATCTCGTGTAAAAACTCATACGAAAACAAATCAATTGAGCGACTTGGAGAAAAGAAGTTACTCCTTCTTCTTAGAAATTGTTGGTTAAAAACTTTTTTTTTTTTTTTAATCAGAGCTATACTGAAAATGTGCTAATCCATTTATTGGTAGCTCACACTCCAGTTTTAATCCTTGTTGGATCAAAATCTTGACCCCGGGTGTTGGTTGGGTCAAATCCTCAAGGCAATGTGCTGAGTACAGTATTAATAACCCATCTTTGGCATGGTCCCTTTTGGAAGTCACGCTGGGCTAGCTATTTCAACCAATTTGTGTTAGTTTTACCCCAGAGTTTTTTAGTGTGTGCTGGGATAAGTTTAGTGTGGAAGAATAAGCCCCTCACACAACCTGTGGAATAAATGAATGAATGGCGATTGGAGGAGCACCAGCAGCCCATCACAGAAGTAATTACGGCTGTAGATGATTACTCCCTCCCATCTGTATGAAGTGCTTCCTGAACACTCAATTAACATTTCTACCAAACCCAAATGGGCCCATCTTGATTGTTAAGTGCTATGATCAGCATTGTGATATGAACTTGAAATTTAGGGATGGATGGACTTTTACCTAAATGAATTATCTTGATCGAGCATGGTGAAAATCAACAACAGATTAATTATTCTTTTTAATTACCTTTCAAGGGACTGAAGAGTCTCTCTTGTAATGCTCTGATCTTGATTCAGTCCCTCTGTTGTATTGAGTAATAGTGCTGACCCATGGAGTTGTTCCGTTGAGGATGCTCAGATCTTTTGCCAGCAAACTAGTAGAGACATCCAAGGAGTAGAGAATTCTTCCTCATTTGTTTGATTAATTTTACAACTGAGTCCCTACTAAACAAACAATGGCTTAACAAAAAAAAAAAAAAAAAAAAAAGATTGTCCTTGCGCTCTCTCTCAGCAGCCTTTTCATCCTATGGTAGCTATTTTTCATATTTGTTTTTGGCTGTACCGGGTTCAATTCCAGCTCCTGCCTCCCTGGGTGGAGTTTGCATGTTCTCCCCGGCCCCACGTGGGTTTTCTCCGGGTAATCCCGTTTCCTCCCACATTCCAAAAACATGCATAGCAGGCTGATTGAGCACTCTAAATTGTCTCTAGGTGTGAGTTTGAGCGTGGATAGTTGTAAGTCTGTGTGTGCCCTGCGATTGGCTGGCAACCGGTTCAGGGTGTCCCTCGCCTACTGCCCGAAGACAGCTCGGAATAGGCTCCAGCACCCCCCACGACCCTTGTGAGGATAAAGCGGATCAGAAAATGGATGGATGGATGGATGGATAGATAGAGTTTTTGACTGTGGTATATTTACTGGCAGGACTGAAAGAGGTAACATACAAACTACTGTATAATCAGAGAGTCACTACAGAACTGCAAATACCACTACACAATCAAATATACGGATCTACGGATCGGACCTTTGCAGGTGATTGTCAGTGCTTTTCAGTAACGGCACTTTTGGCAGATGGATTCAATTCAAACGCCAGTCATGCACACGGTGCTGAATAAGCATTATGATTATCATATGATGACTGTACAGTGTGCTTCCTGGTGTAATTGCATGTGAATGAAGTATTATATTCCTTGGAAGCACCTTCGTTGGCACTATTTATGCTCATGTGGTCATTATTCGTGATTCAAAAATAGAGCTGGTGCACCCCAAAGAGCGAGGAGGGGCCGCAGTCTGTTTTACTCTTTGTTTCCGGCCTGGCTGTCCACATTGCTGGCACTGAGCGGCGAGGGTGGGTGAGGCATGATGAATGCTGAGTTTAACAGCCACCGGATGATTGAACTCCAGCCAGCAGTGTCAGCCATTCATTGTGATAAAATACAACAGCGCCTGCCTACGGCGCACCATTGTCTTTAATTGTGACTAATGATGACTAGCAAGCAGCTTAAATGTGATGACTGCAACCTTGTAGAGATGTGAGATGTGCTCTCCTTTTAGCTTTATTGGCTTTTGCTGTGAAACGAGACGTCTCACTTGGCCATTTAAAGGGGAAGTCAAGTCAAAAACTCTCTTTACAATTTTTTTGTGCACACCCACTAGTCTAAACATAGCATTCTGATTCATATTGCGTTTGTGGAATATGAATTAGGTGAAAATCCACACGTTTTCATCCATCTCAATGGGGGCGGGGGAGCATTTTGTCAAATGATGTCGACTGGGAATGACATGTTCACTCAATGGCGCAAGTGCCAACATCAAAGCGATAGAGTAACTATAGGTAAATGTGCACCACAATTATCAAATTGGTGATAATGGGGCTGAAGTGCAGAATGACTCGCTCACAGACACATTTTAAGAAATAAGCCGATTACAAAATATTTACTTGGTTGTTGAATTTGGCATATGTTTGGTGGGCAGGTATTCCAAAATCACAGCTATATGTGTAGAAAACATTAAATAATGTTTTTCTATAATATGCCCCCTTCAAAACAAATCCTGTTAGATGATTCCCTGGGGGCAGGGGGGGGGGGGAATCATTGATATTCTCTATCATCTCAGAAACCAATTACAGTACATGTCATTTTATTCAGTGATCTTAAAACTTCCCTATCGAGAAACTTCAGTCAATTGCCTTTACCCAAAGCATCTCATGGGATTGATGTGCTGCCATGTTTAACCATGTGTTCCAGTCCTCAAGGCAACAGCATCACTCAGCATTCCCGAGCAATATCCAGAGGGAACGGGGTTTAATAAATCCAGCTTCATCAAAATTCCAAGCACACCACACACGTCACACTTTGTTTTAAGCTGCACCACTTTGCCCATCAGTCAGTTAAGCTAAATGAAGTGCACTGTGATTGAAAGTGATCGCTCCGACAAAAAAAAGCAGCTGCAGCAGCATTTGAAAGTCTGATCTCATAACAGGGGAATTCATCTTTGATATGGACATGGAACTGATTTGAAAGAAGACATTGTTACTCCAATGTGAAAGTGAAGCCGTATAAACGGGCACATTCATTGCTTGTCATCCTTTTTTCGGGACAGGAGCTGGGGAGCTCAGACGGGCCACCGCGGAATTGGAAGGGCATCGGAATCGCCATGATGGTGATCCTGGCTGTCATGTCATTAGTCATTCTCGCCGTCATCGTCCTCACCCCTGGTAAGAAAGAATAATGGAAATTCTGTTTCTAGCATCAAACTGTCACCAGTTAAAACTGAAGGTTTGGAGTCGTTTTTTTTTTTCACATTTAAAACGGGGGTGTCAAACTTGTCATGGGCCACATTGTAGCTTCGGTTTCCCTTGGAGGGCCATTACGACTGTGAATTTTGTGAAACCATATAAATGTTGAACCACCCCCACATATTCCAAACTCGGCGAGCTTTGAATAGATGGGTAACTAGTTTTGACATTATAAGTCAAGAATCATCGGTCAAGAATAATGGATTGTTCAAACATTGTTCAACAATTTTGGTTCAGACTTTAGCATGCATCATCGAAGTTGACACACTTGAATTGCTTTCGCGGGCCAAAAAAATGATGTAGCGGGCCAGACCTGGTCCCCCGGGCCTTGACTTGGACACCCATGGTTTAAAACAAGTGTATGTTAAAACATACATGCTACACAATTCTTGATGATTCCCCTCACTGATCTAGTTTTCTGACAGTCTTCATTATCACACAAGTATAAAAAAAAATGTTAACCATTAACTATAAAATAAACAATGCACTTGGACTAATTCTTCTTTCCGGCTTCCATCTTCAGATGAATCTTACTTGTTACGCCGTTCCCTTTTCACTCTGGACGACCTGGAGAGGGAAGAGTTCAAAGGTCACGACCCCTGCGTGGCCTGGTTAACGGGTAAGGATCTGTCTTTCTATTCGACAGTGCGTTTCCTTTCAATCCAGCGCACAGTGCGGATTGTTGGATCAGCCACATCACTAGCAAGAAATAAAATGTGAAGTCACAAGTGAAGTCGACAAAAGGAGGCCACTCAGCCAAGACAGAACAACGCAGGACATATTTGTCTCCTTCCTATTGAACTGGATCCAGGTCCACTCTTAGGCACCCTGTAAGTGTTCATGGGTCACTAAAGTACTATATTGATTAGTTATTTTTGGACCTTTGATGTCTTGAGCTAAAGTGAGTTGACTCGTCTCCTATTGATTTTGAATGGTATCAACACAAAATTGCAGAGGTAGCTGGATTCATAACTCATTCCTTAGAGAGAGAGAGAGAGAGAATTTTCAATAACCTGAAGATGATTTGCACATAGATGTAGGCTTCATACCTTTCTTCAAACTGTCTTTGAGGGGGACTTATTCTGCTCCTTTTTTTTTTTAAACGGTGTCTTGATAACATATCTGTGACATGCTTTTGTCCAAATATCTCAAGCATCAAGAATGAGACTGGACTTTATTACCCCTGAGCAGGTGTGACATCATTTTTAGTTTGAGAGCAAGAGCCAAAATGGCCGCCCCCTTAGATGGATAAAAAAAACGGGTGGATTGTGCCGCTTAATTCATATTCTACAAAAGTAATATTAATAAGAATACTGTGTTTAAACTAGTGGGGTCTCATAACACATGCTGTATTATTGTAAAGAACATTTTTTGACTTGACTTCCATTTTGTAATTCACAGTTGCGACAGCTACATCATAGACTCAACTATTTGTATACAACTCACAAGTAGCTAAAAAGTCAATTTTCCCTGTAATATTGGCAGAAAACGAAGTTGTCCTGCGCACCAGAGAGGGGCACGTCCTGTCATTCAGCCTCAACAACAACCTGATGACCACCCTGCTGGACAACACTTCACTGGTGAGTGCGCACATTTGTCTTGACTACCAGATGAAGGAAAACTGGATGTAGGCTTGTAAAGTAAATTAATTCCTTACAGGCTCAAACTGAGGCAAATATAAAACATTTATGAAATGTACAGGAAATACTGTACTTGAAGTCACTTTTTTTTTCCATTTTTAACTGCCCTATAAACACTGCGAGAATGGCTAACTGTGATTTGACCAGCGTCACAGCACTGAACTTTTGATAAATGCCATACACTTAACTTCAATTACAAATGATATAAAAACAAATCTATTTTATGACAAAATGTGCTTTATGAAGACAAATAAGAACTGTGGGATACAGTGGGCCAATAGCTCATTGAGATGCGTTTGCTCGACAATGACAAACACCATTTAGTTCGGTTTGTGGGTCTTAAAAGTTCCAGTTATGTCAGACAAACCCGGTCATTTGATTGTCTCTAACGCTGCATATGCCTAATCACTGATGTTACACCCTTGCAGTCAGAGCATAATATGCTTTGGCGGCGTGACAGAATATAGCTCCTTTTTCTACTCTGTTATTTCAAAGAGAATTTTTTCCCCCCCAGCATGGGCATCATCACTCCTAGCCGCCTGCGTGCGACACAAGCATCCTCACAGTATGTGGGTCACTGCAGGCTGCCGTTGTCAGGCTCAAGATGAAGTGTGTTGGGATATGGTGTGCACCAAGAGGTGTAATTGGGTTTCCCCAAATAAATGAAAACAAAGTATTGAGCACAAGGGCCACCATTAGATGTGTTGTTTTGAGACGGTTTAATGATGATTCAGTGCAACCAGTAAACACAAAATAGGCTTAAAGTATCTCAAGCTACACGACAACCACACTGGTGTAATGTCCTACTGTTTGCCGTTTTCCTGTGTCAAAATGACCGCTATCAAAGATGTTATTAAGACAACAAAGCTAATTGTGGACTTTGACAGAGCACTGTAGCAGAGATACTAAAAGTCATGTCAAGGTTTGGAGGAAAGAGCCAGCAAAAAATTTGAGAAGAGAAATTGATGATGAAACAAAACAAAAACATTTATATTTATTTTAGATATATAAAATAGACTGCCCACAATTTTTTGTAATCATTAACTCTTTCCTTCCACAAGACGTACATGTACATCTTTTTAAAATTAGGCCCCGCCTACCAAGGACGTACTTTTCTTTTGCGTCAGAGAGGAGGGTCTGATGCAATCTGTGAATGAGAATAAGCCGTTTGCATCGTAAATCATGTAAAAAAAAAGCGACCAGTAGGTGGCAGTGGTGCCTCACATGCTTGAAATGCATGCTTTTACAAAAAGCTCTTTTTCTCTGGAATCGCCCAGGAATCGCCATTTTCATGAAACTTAGCCATTTTGTCATGCCGATTGCTGATGAATGGAAAAAGATGGAAACTAATTTTTTTTATCTGCTGAAAGAAGAGAGTCCAAACTTTATTTTGGTATGTTTATATAGCTTTAGAACCAAATATTCTGCAGGCCTTGCAAGATCAGTCAAAATCCAGTAAAACGCTGGGATTGAGGGGGTTGCTCCAGTGAAAATGGCTGGGATTGAATGAGTTAATGTGCACATGAGTTATTGTAAAGAGGAATTCTTATGATATTTGCAACAGTCAAAACAAAACAAAACATGTACCGGTAAAGCGATATTGCAAATTTTCCTCAATCATAGATGATTAATCAAAATGTCTGCTATAATAGGCACTGTATTCTGGTAGCCTAAAAACAAATATTGGCAATTTAAAAGTTACACAATCCACTTGAACCACAGCTCCCTCCAAACATAGATAACCACTGCATGAATAAAAGAAAACAGTCAACACTTGAAAAGAAAACAAAAGGACTCAGCCGAGGGGAGCTGCACCGCTGCAATAAATGGGACCAAAATCATTCATCTCAACGAAAAGAATCCTACTTTTATCAGAAATCATTTGTGTGCTGTTTATTTCTGTGTGTGTATGTATGTTTTTCAGGACCTGACCACCACCAAATTCCAAGTTTCTGCAGACAGGAGCTTTGTGCTCCTGGCTTACAACATTAAGCCGGTGAGTTAAAGCAGCAAGGAGCGAATGAGCCCTTTCATCCCCATGTCTGTCGAAGCTTGCAAAATTTGGGCTGTACAGTAGGAGGAGTGCGTTTAACAGTTATGTTCCATCCACCTGAATTGATAAAAACCCAATCCAGAGGGTCCTCGGTTTCCGATGAGGTTGTGAAATTCGTGCAATGAACGAGTTTATGCAGTAGCATAAAAGCAGGGTACCCACAGCAGGACAGTCGGGCAACAATTTTGAGTTTTTTTGCTCCCTCGTCAAGCTCTTTAATAGATGAGCGATCATCCTGCGGTGTGGGGCATGCAAACAGTGACTTTGACAAAAACAAATACGTGAGAAACTGGTTTTGTTGTGTGTTTGTATATGTCATTCAATGCAATGAAAATGACAAGCAGAAGAGTTTGAATTGTAAGGTAGTTACTAAGTAAGCTAACAGTTAGCCTAGCTTCTATTTCTTCTTCATTGTTGTATTTTATGTCCATTTGGATGCCGTGTGGCACCATGCTGCCTCTCACAGGTCGCTCTTGGTACAATGACAGATTTCTCACTTGGGAGAAGGAACTCACTTGTTGGAAGAGATACTGTGGTACAATATTAGAAGAGTAAACTCACACCTCACATTTTTTTCCCTCATCATGTGTATCACACATGTTAAATTATGTTCCACTGTTTAAAATCAACATGCGTACCCCGGCTTAGAATACATCACCATGCGAAGCAAGAAGGCATATTCAGTTATTGTCGTACTTGATGTTATTCATTTCATTGCTTTGTATGTCATGTCCTCGAACTGTTTTTCATCCAAATAGAGTATTTACTATAACTATAAATCTACCACTGCTCTGGGGTAGGATAACAATAATTTATTTGTGTTCCAAATTATGCACAAATTCAGGTCAAGTAGAAATGCAACACAACACCCTTGTAAACCAAGGACCCCCTGTAGATCCTTGTGCTGGACTGGAAACACATGGATCACCAACTCCGCTCCTCAAGGGTCCCTATACTGCATGTTTTAGATGTCTCCCTCTTCCAACACACCAGATTGAGATGATCAGGATCGTTATCCAGCTTCTGCAGAGATTCTTGATGAGCTGATCATTTCAGTCAGCTTCTGTTGGAGGGAAACATCAAAAAACATGTACGATAGGGGGCCTCGAGGACCAGAGTCGGTGAGCCCCGGTATAATCGATGTACATGTTATACATTTCTTGTCACCACTAGTTGGCACTGTGACTAATTCAGGAAATTTGCCTATGAATACCTTCAGGGCAGGAACTTAATTGCACATAGGACATTTGGCCATGCTCTTGTGAAGTTAAATTAGAGTTTCTTGTTTTTGTCGAGTTGTCATAATTCTCAACCATGCTGTGCCAACGCTATATAACGAAGACGGAGATTTTCAGCTAATTAGCATTGGTCATCTGTCTGGTACGTATTTGAACTACTCATGCACCGTATCGTTTTTGTGTTAAATGGTGATTCAAGCGTCGGTGACTAAATTTTTCTTACTTTCCAGAGTGTGCAACAGAGTTGCGTTTGTGTCTAAATGGCAGGCATTTTTCACCAGCACACATAAAATGCAGGCAATTTGTGACTGTGAATCATTTGGGAACCTTATTCTGATCAGAGGCCATTTTAGTACCCAAGGTCCTGTACACAAACTAATGTTTATTATTTCACTGTATATTATATGAGCATTTCAGAGTACAGGAATTGTTTTGGGGCTTTTTATCACAGTTGCTCTAAGCTTTTATTTACATTAAGACTAGCATGGTGAGCCACATCAAACAGGTTCTCCATTCCTGCAATAGATGCTGACATCTTAAAAGACGATTGAGATGGTGTGAACACAAAAGAAGTGCTCTAACCATACTGCATCGCTCTTTGGCTCGATAAAACCGACACCAAGTGACTGACTAGGAGAGCACGCGGGGAGCTCAATATTTAAGCCAACACATGGCAGGCTAGTGAGAAGAGATGAAAGATTTTTTTTTTTTGGGGGGGGGGCGGCTGTTGGGAAGGGGTGAGCAGGAGGGGGTATAAAGGAGATGAAGGCAATGGAACTGACCGTCTGTTTCAGTGGGGAGGTCCAAATGAAAAGCTGCTTTGAATGGCATGGGTCTGCAGTTTCAGATGAACATCGGGGGGGTTTGGCAGCACCGATCTTTATTTAAGTATCTTTGCGAACTGCCTGATGCGTTCCTCAATCAACAGACAAGCTGTAATTTACAAGCAAATAAAAATAAGTTTGGAGGGAACCAATGCCAGCACGAACTTCTTTGTGCATTTTTACCGAAACCAGGACTTGAGTGCAATTACCTCTGTGTGGGTTTCCCACTGATTCTGCTACTGTTTCATATTCTCTTTGTTTGTCGATGTAATGAGCCTCCAGTGCTTTGCAAATTACTTATTCAGACAACGGTATGTTCATAAATCGCACCATGGTGGATTATTGGTTCATCAATCTGCCTCCAAGATCTGAGGCTTCAAATTTTGGCAGTTCAGCTCTTCTCCCTGTGCTTGTGTGGGCGTTCTCCCACATGTTAGGTTCACTGAGACTCCAAATTGTCCATAGGTTTGTGATTAGTGTGGGTGATTGTGAGTGTGAAGGTTGTTTTGTGATTTATTGGGGAATACTTAGCGGCGTCAATATTAAAGACTAAAATTTCCATCCTTCCATCCATTTCCTGAGCCGCTTTATCCTCCCAAGGGTCGCGGAGGGTGCTGGAGCCTATCCCAGCCATCTTCGGGCAGTAGGCGGGGGACACCCTAAACTGATTGCCAGCCAATTGCAGGGCACATACAGACGAACAACCATTCACACTCACACTCACACCTAGGGTGATTTAGAGTGTTCAATCGGCCTGCCATGCATGTTTTTGGAATGTGGGAGGAAACCGGAGTACCCGGAGAAAACCCACACAGGCACGGGGAGAACATGCAAACTCCACACAGGGAGGCCGGAGCTGGAATTGAACCTCTGCACTGTGACGTCGACGCGCTAACCACTGGTCCACCGGGCCGCCGACTAAAATTTCAATACCTTTGAATTAAAATAGATTTGGGTGCTTTTACACCTTTGCTTTGTCTGACCTCTGCCATCCCTCACCCAAAGTGCTCACCTGCGACCCTAATGAGGACAAACACGATTGAAAATGGATTTGGATGCAGACATTCTTTGATATTGTCCGGCTCAGGCCACGCTCATTTGCATATGGCTACATTGTAAGATGATCAAAGATGGGATGGGGGTCGCTGACCTGCCAAACTTGAATCATGCATTCATGACTTAGAGCATGAGCCCAACCTCTGTCTTTTCATGAACCACAACTCCCCCACAATCCGATTCCTTTCGCCACTGCTTCATCTCCCTCACTCAGTTTTTTTTTTTCTTTCTATCTCGGGGCAATTTATGCTGACTGGTGCAGTTTGCAGCAACCCTGCCGTGAGCAAGAGGAGAGAGTAAGTAGCGGTGGAGGAATTGGGGAGGTCGTGGCAGTGCTGATTGGCTTGGAGGAAATGGGATTCCGTGACTAGATACACCGGCCGGTTAAAATCCATCACAGAGATTATCGTTTGAGAATGGCAGAGGTTCTCACTGAGTTGCACTGCAGCAGAGAGAAACAATTGAAGAAGCCATGTGGAAAGTCCCTTTTTCTATTAGGCTGTCAGAGATGCCTGCTGGGGAGCAATAAATAGATTTTGGAAGCCAGTCAAAGAGATTCAGCCACGTGGGAATTGGGGAGGAATCATTGGAGAAAAATACCCTCAAAAGAGGTTGGAGGGAGGAAAGAGAATTTGAAAATGAGATGAAAATCAAATACAAAGTAAAAAAGAGGGTCGGGAGGGGGTGGGGTGGGGGTTTCTGGGACTCTTACGCAAAGCTGAGCACAAAGACCTTTGGGATGAATAGATTCTAAAGGAGCTGTGCTACTCTGCTGCAGATGGCCGGGGGGGTGGGGGGGGGGGTTTAAGAATGATGAATAGCAAAAAGGATACAATCTCTGTTGTGTTTCAAGATCACACATTGAAGTTAAGTAAGTCAAGTCCATTGGTGTGAAACGCTTGTTTGTCCATATATGCCCTGCGATTGACTGACAACTAATCCAGGGTGTACCCTGCCTCTCGCCCAAAGTCTGCTGGGGTCCTCCAGCTCACCCATGCCTGTCAACAGGATAAGCGGTACAAAATGCATAGATACCCGAAATGTATTGATCGTTCATCACGGAGGAACGTTCACCCTGATACAAGCACTTTCAGCCAGGCAACGCTGCTACCATGGTCTTGGGTCAAGGTAAACGCCTTACCTCCCTCCCGCCCTATTTCTTTTTCAATCTAGTTCCACTGAACCATGGAGTGTTTACTCCCTTGCATTTACTCAGCCTTACCTGGCTGCACTTCATTGGACTGATTCATTTTCAGGTTGAACAGCACCTGGAAAGGTGCCATTTTATTTGTTTATTTTTTTAAAGCATGCAAAGCTTATAACAATACACAGAGCAGCCACAGTCACTCAGTTTTATCACATGACGATATAGTGGAACTCACTCTCATCAGGCCACTGAGTGATTTTCGGCTTCCCCTGCAGGGTGCGCTCGCTTATTTAGGCAGCTAATGAAGCCTTAAGCATCTGTTGACCCTCGTGTGGTTGGCTGACCACTGGTTGAGATAGTGCTTGATTAAATATGCAGCAGAGCCCACATTTGAAATGCAAATCTCGTCAACGATCATGTTAATCTAATCATTGCAGGCAAAATCGTGATCAGGATTACAATTGGAATAATCCTGCGGCGCTAATTTTCAGTATGGTGGTCCATTCATAAGTCCTAAAATCCATTCATACATCAATTCTCCTAATGGCTTATCACCAGGGTCACGGCTAAGTACGAATAAATAATAATAAACAACAATTCCAAGAGGGCCTTTGTACCTCATGGTGCTTGGGCCCTAATAAAACATGTATTATTATTCATTCTGAAATACTGTATGTTGCTGTTGTGGAATTCACAATATGGAGAAATAGCGACTTCAAGTAAGATTTTTACTTTCATTGACTTTATTTTAGGAGCGAAGCAAAAATATAAAATACAGACAGTTATAAGCATGCAGCCTGGCCAGTATGAGAGCCCGTTTGAATCACAGGCGACAATTTATACAGCTTTACATTCCTGTTGTGTGGGTGACAGAATAGCTCCACATTCTCTATTAAGGCCATATCATCCATATTGAGTTTATGTGAGTTCAAACAATCCTTCTTATAGATAGACAGTGTGTGCTGGCAGAACAAGAAGATCCCTGGGTCTGTGGCCCTTAGATCTCCAAACTGGAGCAGTTACGTGCCGATGCACAGTAACCTTGTGAACCTCAAGTTCAATGTATTCTAATATTAAAATATAATAAAAGGAAAAGAAATGCAATGACAAGAGTAATTCATAAAATGCAGCACAAGTCCTCACCCAATTCAAGACCACATCCACGAATTTTGACTGTTCAAATATTTGGACGCGATGGTGCTGTACACGTTTCTCAGTGCACTTTCTTGTGGCGTTTTGGTTTTGTTTGATTTTGATGTCCAGCCGGACCACCTCGTGCTTGTTTACGTTAGCTCAATTCTTTTCCAAGTTCCCCTCACGAGCTTCAGAATTGACATTCCTTTATCCCTGCCGCCTTCACCCTGCGTCACTACACACCCGTCGACAAAGGGACAAAACCAATATCCTTTCTTAAAGGCTGTTTTGTAAAGGATGAGACGTTTAATTTCTTTCGGGACTTGTTTTCCAGAAAGCTTTCTAATGCCAGAGGGCAATTTGTCTCCTTTCAGCCTTGTGGGAAAAAAAGTTTGTAAGAATCTATGTGTCACCTCAAATTCATCAAGTGATGCTGTGATCAATTGCAGCCTGCACATCCACGCAGACGGTCAAAAACACACACACACACACACTCACACACACACACACACACACACACACACACACACACACACACACACACTCGTGCACGCACACAAATAAAACGTCACTGCCAGCTAACACAGATTTCACTGTGAAGATTGTTGGCTGCAGTGTGGACAAATAACTTTTTTTTCTGTTCTTTTTTTTTTAATTATTATTTTTTTTATTACCACTTTATTTCTCATTTGTACCGCAGAGTACTCCTGTGATACAATGTTTTTATATTCAGACTTGATTTCCATCATGATGTAATGAGGATGAAACTTCACCTAATGAATCTAAATCAAGTCATGTATCCGTTCTTCTTTTCAAACCTAACAACCTCAGAACAATAGAACAGGAACAATGAGACCAAAGTATGTCGTGATAATTTGTTTTTACTGCTTTGTTTTTTGGAATATCTCTTTACTAACTGTGTAAAGACAATACAGAGATTTGTTTCCAAAGACCTCGTATCTCTTTGAAGATAAATGGAAAACCTGCAAAGACAGAGAACTATGTCCCACTGGATAGTGTGAAGAGAGATATGAAACTGTTTTTCTACAATGGAATAGAGTCAAATTTCTTGTCATTTTACATGCCATGAGTACAGAGAAACAAAATTCACTTACTAACTAGAACCTGCCCAAGAGACATTAAAAAGCAATGACAGTGGGAGACAGAACTGGAAGCCTGACAGATAGCCAGACAGCGCGCCGATTTTTTTATTTTTTATTTTTTTGGATGAAAACGAGAAAATAAGGATGAAAAAAAAAATCCCAAATAATGCACCCACATTTGTATAAGGGGCACAGTATATGTTTGGAAAGCAAGGCACATGGATAAAAATGGAATGTTTCCTGTTTTTTGGGGGCTTGATTAAAACACACATAAACTTTGTCTCTGGCATGAGTGGCTTTCCCCCAAATTTGAATGCCCTCGTTTCCATCAGCAGTACATCTGCGACTTGCAGTTAGCTAGCTAGCTACCTCTCTGACTGTCAAGGCAATGCACGATACAATACAGTGTTTCAATGAAATCCTTATGAATCTTACTGTGATATTACATTTGAAAAATAATGTAATTTTGCATATCTGCTGTCCAATATCAGTTGATTTAAATCAATGTACCGGTAGACTAACTTTCAACTCTCAAATGCCCTGATGTTAACATCTGTCTACTCAAGAGCAATAACAAATAATATTGCTGCATGCAATTGACGGCACTGTAGTTGACTGGTTAGCATGTCTGCCTCACAGTACGGAGGTGTTGGGTTAGATTCCGGTTCTGGCCTTAATTTGCATGTTCCCTTCATGCCTGCATGGGTTTTCTCCGGGTACTCCGGTTTCCTCCCACATTCCAAAAATATGCATGGCAGGTTAATGGAACCCTCTTAATAAATAGTCCCTAGGGTGTGATTGTGAGCGCGAATGGTTGTTTGTCTACTCTATGTGTATCCTGCGATTGGCTGGAAACCAGTTCAGTATGTACCCTCCTACTGCCCGAAGACAGCTAGGATAGACTTCAGCACCCCCCGCGATCCTCGTGAGGATAAGCGGATTATGGATGGATACTGCTTTGCTGTATTTCTATTATCAGTTTCTAATCAGAAGAAAATCAAACGTGTCTGCTGAATGACATTATTTTCCATTTGCGGGTTTGTGGGGTTTTTTTGGGGGGGGGTGATATGCACAACCTCCCCACATACAGTACGTATGCATGATATGCTCTACCTCTTTCAGGTGTTCTCTCAGTCCTTCACAGCCACCTATGCTATCTACAGTGTGGCCACTGGGTAGGTGGAATCCTGAATGCTAATGCATGGGCTGCATGCCGGCGGACGTGCAGACTGAGCAACTCCTCTCATCCGATCAGAGCCTCGTGCTTGCGTCAGACATACATTCATTCATTAGTGTTCTCTCCTCAGATTCCACTGCCTGAGCATCATTTTCACCATAATGTGAGAAAAAAGGGGCAGGTGGTCCTCCAGGGGAACTGTTCTGGAAAGGACTCAAGGAGGAGCTGTGAAGCAGATCACCGCCCGGTGATACTGGGGAGGCTTGTCCTGAAGGCAGTGAAGCCAAAAAAAAGGATCAGAGATGTTGCAACCCTGCATGAACCAACGTCATTCTCTCTCTTTTTGTTTCCCCCTCTCTGCATCTTGCTTAGGCATAACAGCATCTTCCAGGGCAGGGTGCAGATGAACCATGGAGGTCTTTTCTAAAGGATACTGGTCCCTCGTGGATGCATCATGTGCGATGTTTCATGTGTGTTGCAGGGATCTGCTGGAACTTAGGCCACCAGTGAAGGAGAAGGATGGGTTGCAGTACGCTTCCTGGGGGCCTCAGGGGAACCAACTGGTGAGGCAGGCACTGATTCTGTCATTTGCATCACTTCAGGCTGACTTTACACTACAAGGCTGATGATTAGTTTTCCTTCCGTGTCTCAGAAATTTGGCGATATGTCATTGCTGTGTGAGCAGTAGAAAAGAGAAAAGTCTAATCAGGCCTCAGTTGTCCGATATCAATGGAATTTCTGGCAATGTGACTGCAGTGTCAATCAATTATTAACACGATAGCATTTTTCAAGCACCAGAAATAAATCATGGGAATAGAAATCTGTTCTCAGGTCAAATTGTCCCCACTATTGTAATTATACGATTATATCTTTCACCCCCACAAAATCACCCATAAAAGCAGTTGATTTGCTGCTACCCTTTATTATACGAGTGAAAAATATGAGTGAATAATGTGTAAATGCTTTTAAATCCAGGTTTTAAAATGATGCTCTTTTCCCATGTCTACAATGAAGGTCATTCAAAGCATTTTTAAAATTATCTTGTTGCATTGTAAGTTCTGAGTCATTTTAGTAATCTGCTTTTCATTCTTTTCCTTTGCTTTTAAATGTCCTCAACACTTTGGTTTACAACTGCTTTTAAATGTTGTACCGGTACTTTGAATTAAGTGACGTACATTGAGTTACCTTGTGTATGAAATATCCTAAAGTAAAGCCGCCATGAACTCAAGTTTATACATACAAGCATACATCTTTACTTATATGGCGTGTTCACAACAGCTGCAGCTGTAACAAACATTTAATATAAAACAATAATACAACAGAATACATCACATAAAAACACTGACAACTATACAATCGTAACAACTATTCCTCCATACGCCTTGTTGTATGTTTAAAATAGCTACTTTGCTGTAATGGAGTGAGTCACACTCATCATGTTCACCGTGGCAAGTAAAGATGTATTGACTGGAACTAACCGCATGTGTGCTGCCAAGTGCTTCATTCCCTCTTGGATGTTGTTCCGCTCCCTCCTTTGTTCCCGCAGCCAGCTACAAAACCTGTCACTGTACCGTCTTAGAGAAAGGATATTGTTTGTGTGTATCATTGCCAGGCTTTTGTATTTGATGGAGACATCTACTACAAGCCCAGTGTGACCAGCCAAGCCATGCGTCTCACATACACTGGCGACCGGCACAGTGTGGTGAACGGGCTCTCGGACTGGACCTACGAGGGTGGGATTTACACATTCCGGCTAGCACATCAAGATGTCATTCTTATAAAAGCCTTTGTATATATGTAAATGTATTATTATGTATGTTTATTGTATACGTGTTTTGAAACCAAACAGAAGAGGTGCTACTGTCTTATGCTGCCCACTGGTGGTCCTTGGACGGCGCCCGGCTAGCATACCTGAGCATCAACAACTCTGCCACACCCCTTGTGGAACTACCTCAGTTTTTGGGTGGCCTGTACCCCTCCAATTTGATTTTTCCCTACCCCAAGGTGGGTTGTATATATTGAACTGTGTTGCTCATCGCAAGAAACCCAGACACACAAGCAGGTCTCCCTAGACCAGTGTTTTCTAACCCTCACTGAGCCAAGGAATATATAGAATACAATAGAAAGCCTTGATTGTGGTTGTATAGTGCAGATACAATGGGCCGCAATACAGTACCAAGTTTGTGTCTACAATCAAAGAAATGTAAAACTCATAAGTGACATACATACTCTCATTCACATCACTGCTTAAAAAGAAATGTCACCAAAAGGATGTATTCTGAAATTATCTTTTCTCCGTTTACTCACAAATCTGATTACCGGTACTTTGTGTGAACCATTGGCTTATTTAGTTGAAAACTAATCGAAACAGGTGTGTGACTCCCACAGTTATTTTTGGTGAAAGAACAGTAACTCAAACGTAACTCAGAACGTATAAATGTGACTTTGTAATACAGTAATCCCTCGTTTATCGCAGTTAATCGGGACCAAAACCACCCGCGATAAATGAAAATCCACGAAGTAGCGACCAATTAACCTATACAGGTTTTTGTAATGAATATGTTTGAAAAAATCCGCGATGCACTGAAGCCGCGATAAACGAACCGCGAAATAGCGAGGGATCACTGTATAACATGAAGCTGGGTCATCAATGCACGTTTCACTGATTGTGCTCATAGGCGGGCTCCAATATCCCATCAGTCAGCCTGTTTGTCGTGAACCTGTATGGCCCGGCTCACACGGTGCAGATGATGCCCCCCGACTCACTCAGTGCCAGGTAGGCCAACACTTTTTGAAAAATGAAGGGAATATAGCTGCACTGAGGCCGAGACTTTTTTTGTCACAAATCATGATATGCAAGGCCGCGCTGTTCCACTCAATTCCTGTGGGTATAGCTCCATCTGCTGGATCTGGTTGGTCACTGTGACGCTTGGATCCAGTGCGAGCGGATTGTAACGGTACAAAGTGAAAATACATTTTGTTTATTCGAATCTAAAATCTAACAACTTTTCAATTGGCACGTTTGCCACCCCTTTACAATATTTCTTTTTAGTACTTCTTCCAAGAAGCTCTCAGCAGACAGTCACTAATAATGAAAAGGACAAAGCACAATTCATTGTACGTGCTTGTGTGTTTGAAGGCCCCTTCCTTGTTCATGGACGATATAAAACTTTACAATGATGCCATTTTATGTGGCGGACTGTTGTACCCATTACGCAATACCACCATAAAGTGAACACGATGCTGGGTTTGCACTGCATGGGCCCAGTAATAATTCTGAGATGTAATGCCAAAATGGTCTGATACGAAGCTGGGTCAAGGCAATGAAAAAAGGAGAGACTTTGGATCTACCTCATCAATTTGAGGTTGACGGCATCGAACTACTTTACATTAGGGCTGGGCAATATAGCCTTGAAGTAAGATCCTAATTTTTTTTCCACAAAAATTCCATTTTCAATTAAAAATGTTCCCCCTGTATTTATTGAAAATAAATCAAATCACAATGACATTAGTCCCAACCCCCCAGCAATAACTTGCACCATCCACAGAAATAATATGAAGAAATATTTTTTCTTTCACTGTAATGTTAAAGTAAGCACTTCCGCCTTGAAAATTGTCCTCTTTGTCACAACATTCAAATCAGCACAATTGTTAATAAATGAACATAAATATTCAACAGTGAATACCTCTTATGGTCTTTTCTCGTATAGAGTTATACAGGAAAGGCAAAACGACCTTCGCAAAATTTTTGCGGCTTGCAAGCACAAACTGTTGCTTAGGTCCCAAGTTTCCAACATCTCGATAAATCACTGCATTTGCAACATATACTGTACATAGGCACAACACTTTTGGCAATGTTCAGCTCAATTTACTCCATGATTGCTACATGGTCAAAGTAATGTGAAATCGGTCAGCTTCTGTTGGCTGTTTCCCACAGTAATTAACATCGGTAGGTTTTATTTATTTATTTATTTATTTATTTATTTATTTATTTATTTATTTGCGAGAGCGGTCAGAAAACTTGCTATATATCGTGACCAATACTAAGTAATACTGACTGTGCTTTTGTAAAGTAGCAGCTCATCTCTGATTGCAGACATGTTGTTTGTGCAAGCGGTGCGGGCCAGCATGGATGCAAACTATGGAAGCAGCGAGGAGAAATATGAATAATTAATAAACGATCAGCAAAATCGTTTGATCGGCCAGCCCTCTGAATGACAATGAACAGACTCACCTCCACTGAAACAACACAAATAGGATATGTGGATATGTTTTTTTTTTAACATCCAGGCAGAGTGTAGGATATGTGGATATGTTTTTTTTTTAACATCCAGGCAGAGTGTAAAGTGTATAAAAAGGTTACATTTAAGATTCACAGACTATGAAATGAAGGAAGGAAAAACATAGGTTCCCTCCATTTAAACCTATTGGGAAATGACTCAATTCAGTCCAACTAAATGGTATGCAACATGGATTATTTCTTTCACAGTACTTCCATGTTGTCGCTGCCCAAATTGACATTTGGTTACATGCATTTTGGATGTCTGTGCATGGGATTGTTTCATTTGAAAATATATGCAAATAGATGATTATATTGCAGGCAATTGGGCACTCAAAACTGTCGTTTAAATCCATTTTAAAATCCTCAGTGTTTACCTAACCTGTGCAATTTGTAGAGTAATTGTCTAAATGTCTCTTTCCATAACACCTGTGTGATTCCCGATAGAGAAGGCTACATCTCCATGGTAACCTGGACCAGCAGCACCCGCCTGGCGGTTCGTTGGCTCAACCGGGCTCAGAACGAAACTGTACTTTGCGTGTGCGAGGCCACCACGGGGGCGTGCTTAGAGGTGAGGTGAATGGTGTGATAAACAATGATGTGCGAGCACCTCTCATGGCCCGAATGGAAAAAGTTCTGATTCGGCTTCTGTACAGCAACAGCCAACTCTGCTTGCTTTGCGCAGTTGCAGATTACCTAATTGAGACAGTTTGAAGTGTGGTGATGTCAGCATGCTAGCGACAATTGATTTCAGCGCAGTGCACAGTGTGTGTGGACAGGTATTCTCAGGTGTTTAACTTAACTAAAAGCTAAAATTTTGGTCGGCAATTTTCCACATCCGTTGCACCTTTGACATGCTGCATGTGTACTTCATGTCACACACGAAACACATGCATAGAACTCTGGTGTATTATGCATGGCTTTAAGCCACATAATTTAAAATGATCCAAACCAATGCATTGTATTTCGAATGCACTAATATTTCTGATTTATTCCCCTCCAAAGAAACACAAGATGACCATGGACGTAATGCAAAGCCAATGGCAGGTATGAAGCACTGCAATGAATCCGCTTCGCTGACACATGTGGGTACAAATGATGGTATCCTTCCGTTAAAGACAGAAAGACCATAATGGTCACTGAACTAACTTGAAACCGATCAAGTAATAATAAATAAAAATGCACCAAAAATTAAGCAAAATTAATTGGGGATTTTTTTTTTTTTTTTGTGGCCGACCAATATTACTTCAAAAGCAAACCTGAATCTCGCCGAAACTAAAATGATGGTATCCCTACCTTAATGCAGTATTTTGTTGTGCAACCTTGCCCATATGTATCACGACTGTGCTTCTCCTGACTTGTGTCTGATGGTTATTTATTTATCTCAGCAGGATGTGCCACTGTTTTCAGATGACGGCGCCATATTCTACGCCATCCTGCCAGCCAAGCAGGGCGCCCGCGGAGAGTTCCGTCACATCGCCGCTCTGTCAGCCCAGGTCCGTCCATCTGAGGCTCACTCGCATACATCACCTCCTAATTGTCCATTAACACTTCAGCGAGGGCAAACTAAAGCAAGGCTTCTCGTTTGTATTTACTGCACTCTCTCCCTCAGTACAGATAAATCATGACCAAGTCACGACGTAATGCTTTGCTGGGTCGCTTCATTTAATCTTCACCCAGGCAGGGCAAATTAAGAAAAGAGCAATGGTGCTTTCGGAAATGATAAAGATGGACCTTATTTCCTGTTTGTCATTTCTCATTAACACTTATGTGAATGTGCCATTAGGTGAGCCCTTCCTATTAAGATGCAATTGAGGGATCTTCTCCCTGAGTGTTAATTGAATCTCTCTCCGTTACTCACAAATAATATATTCTTACACCTGTTATTATGATTATTCCGTTATGTCCACCCCAGCCCACCGGTCCATCCAGCCCTCCTCGATTTTTGACATCGGGGAGCTGGGATGTCACCTCGCTCTGCGCCCTGGATGAGAAGGCTGGAAAGATGTAAGTGGCGTGGCCCGTTTTCTTTTAAATGATCACTACACCAAGGCCAAGTGTATTTCTTCACCTTTTCGCACATCAAGCAACATGTTAGAGCTTGTGATTACTTGCTCATTCTTGAGAAAAATTATTGCGTAATTCTGTCATGATCCAGCTGTGTGAAGAAAGCCCTCAAGCAAAAATGGATCACAGTCCAAGAATCGCTGAGTCGCGATAAATGAAAAGAGATTTTAATCCCACAGAGGGCTAAATCTGATTGCACAAATGTTAATGTGTCACAATTAGATTCTATTTTGACATAGCAAAACAGTAAATAGCCGGACACATAAAATGAGCTGGATTACACAATAACACATAAAAAAGGCTGCACTCTGGGCCAAGGAAGTCAGTGCATTTTAGGGAGGATCTGGATAAGAGTATGGAAACTTATTTATGATATTTTCTGTATTGGTGTCACTTTGCCATCATCATCATCCCCCTCAAACTCATAATGCTAGCTTCAGTTTGCTTATTTTTCTCTTGTCAACCAGGGAGTGTCTGTTCATACACAGATGGACAAATACTGTACATCACTGCACTACTTATTCCCCGTTTTTGTTCCAATCTGTCAAGACTTTGGCACACAATACTGTGCTGAATATTTATTTGCTATCACTGAATTAAAGAAATCAAACTTTATAAAAAAAAATACAGGTAATTCTTAATTAAAGTGTTTGAAACAGTTATGATGATGCTTTGTACAGTATTTCAATTACCGGTAATATGTAGCAATTACCATGTGTGCCTCACAGTTGAGAGCAATGGATTTTATTACAAATTATTATTAATATTATTGTTGTTGTTAGGTTCGAAACCAAACCGAATAATGTTTCAGGATCCCAGAAATGCAGTCTCAGACAAACTGCGATAACAAAAAGATTTATTGACAGAAAAACACACTGACAGAGTACAAACAGAAATCGGTGGTCAGAAGGAGAAAAACAAGGCATGAACAAAAAGCGCTTGCAAAAGGCAAGCTAAAGTTAACACCGAGAATACAAACGAAATGACAAGAGTCCAATTCACACGAAAAACCACAAGATCAAAAAGCCTAAATCATACCAATACTTACAAAACAACTCTGAACGACATCGAGAGGTCTAGAAAACAACATTTGAGCATCAACCGCAAGCAAGGTCAATAATCTGACACATAGTAGGCAATTTGGCAGTCCTTAAATACTAGGTAAGGCTTTGATTGGGAACAAGAAACGGGTGTGCCTGCTGGTGAGAAACACCCTTCACTTCAACTCGTGCTGGAACAAAAACAAAGACTGACATGACTGTTGTTGTTACTACTACTACTACTACTACTACTACTACTACTACTATTACTACTCCCACTACTGCTGCTGCTGCTTTTGTTGTTGTTGTTGAGCAACTTCCAACTGGGCCTCATAGTTGCTTTCGAAAGTTGCTACCTAAAAACCCAGTTGTTGGTTGTCAATTGGGAACTGTTTGTAGCCCGAAGACACACCCGACACCGATTGGAGGTCGTTCCCGAGTTGGGCTACTGCTGCTGCTGGGATCAATGGCTGGATGACTAAACTGGTAACAGTGATGACTTTGGTAACGGGGACCTTGGTGGAAATCCCGGTCAGGACAAACGGTATTATCTTTTATGCCAGAGGTGTTAAATTCAAAGCCCGGGGGCTCGATCTACCCCGTGACATCATTTTATGTGGCCCTTAAAGAAAAGCTGAAAATGACTGCCGTTGTTCTTCTTCTTATTACATAACTAGCTTGTATTATTTTTGTGGGTCTTCAGCTATTTCCTGAGTACAGAGGAATCCAGACAAGGCAGACACCTCTACAGGTAAATTGCACGAATGGCATTTTCTTCAAGATTAATGCTGCATTCCAGAAAACTGGCAAGTCAACATTTCTATCTTGTCGCAAGGACATGTCTGGTGGGATGCAGCTCAAAGACCAATTTACAAACTCCAGGCCATCACCAAGAAGCAGCAATGTGGAGTGGCATAGCTAGAAGTGAAAGGCCCACAGCCATCATGGGCATTAATGTTGTATTAAACTGGGGCTTCATAATGAGTGAAGTGAACCATTATTTTTCACGGGGAGTGTAATTACACAGCATACATAGCAATACATTGGCTTGCTTCAAATATATTTCAAACGCCAGACAGCTAAAATTTGGGCAGAATTTGATGTGCCAAAAGGACAGTCAACTTCTCGCCATATGCACTGTCAATGCAGCTCACGCTGATGGAATGCTGCTCATTGTCGACTTCATATCTTCACCCATTATAGGAATTTCAGGTTCATGTGGTGTGCTGTAGCCAGGGGCGTCCTGACACATGATCAGAATGACAAGAATTCCTTGTGCTGCTAAATAAATTTCACTTGGCTTTAGGCTTCAGGAGACACAGTCGCAATGTCAAAGAGAAGTGTTTCATTGAACCAAGGCACATATCTTATATAAGTGAAATATCACAGCACACCGCCAAGCAAAATATGTCACAGAAAGTACAGTGTTGCCTGAACTCATGTCGCGTCTCAGTTTACTTACAGATTTATTTCCTGCCGCGGCACAGTGTTTAGTGGTAAACAAAAGCATGTTCAAATGTCAAAGCAGGGCTATGTAGAATCCTAGAGCAATCTAAATGTGTGTATAGTTGGAGTGACCGTGTGAGTCTGAATGCTTTTCTTCTTGTTTAAAAGTGTGCACGTGGAAGGAGCATTTCAACGGCAGTGCGTCACATGTAAACTCCTCGAGGGCTGCCACTTTTTTCAAGCCGATTTCAGTCCCAACTTCACCCACTTCACTCTCCGCTGCCTGGGTGAGTGTGAGACGCGTAGTCGTCATGGAACCTGCAATGACAAACACAATAAAAAGTTGGTTGTCCTCTGTTTTGGTCATATTTCAATGCAAAGCATTATGGATTTATTTTAAACCTCGGTGGGAAATTGGGGTAGAAATACCGATAATCTATTCCAGGGTCAAACTGAGAACTTCATGTACATGACATTTCAGTGGCCCTGTGTTTATAAATAAATCAATCTTTGTTCATACGGTAGAATCAATAAAACACAATCTGAACTTTGATAACAACTGACAACTAGTGAGGCTGAAGACACAATAAATCCATAAATTCCTGTGTATATTCTTCTTCTTCACTTCTTCTCTTTAATGGCCCTGAATGGGGCCATTAAAAAGCATTGAAGAAAAAGCAAGCAAAACTCAACTAAATGAGCTCTATGCTAAGTTGTTGCTCATCTCTATTTACAGTATATACTTCTGCTAATCTCCAATGTCTTTTGAGAAATATTTATCCTGATAATTTTGGTCACATTCCAATTGTACAACCCAGCGGTTTAACTTAAGAGAGTTAAATTTTCTTTTTTTTTTTTTTTTAAATCAAATTTCATCATGATTTGAAAATGTTTGTCCTCTGAAACATTCTCCAGGTCCAGGAATTCCAAAAGTGACAGTCCATAACTTAAAGGATCCCTCCAGTGAGTTTCACTTTTGCATGAACACAAAAACACGCAAAGGGCCATTTTGGATTAGAGCCACATGAGCAGTGATAAGGAGGCTTTTTGTTAATTTTACCAGACTTTTAAGTAGTTTCTGGGTGTTTTAATAACATGTCAATTTGTTAAAATACAAAAACAAACATAATAGGATAGTTAAGACATCTTAGTCTTTGTCTTGCTGAAATTAGCCCATTTTAAGGGATTCACTCGACCTCGCACAAGCTAGCAACAATATACCACACCCGTACACTGCTGGGCCAATGGGGAGTCCAGCTTTGGTTAAAATGATGATGGGGGGCAGACCTCTGCTATAGCAGCTTCTTTTGTGAAAGCAGAGCCTAGAGTAAAAAAAATAAACAAACAAAAAAAACTTTGACAATGAAAGCATTTTACTTTTGGAGGCAGCACTTCATACACTGGAAACATCACCAAACCGCACCACTGCGTCAAAAAACGTCTGTGCTCCTGAAGTCTGATTTTGTTTGATTTTGGTCCAGTATTGCCTCTGTCTGTCCTGTGGCTCTCCCTGATTGTAAAATACAAAATATGGGTGTTGGTTCCTCTAAGCTAGTGAAAATTATTTTAAATTATTGGTGTTGAGCTGTTATTTGTGCCTCTTTTGGTTGTCTCTTTGGCTGAAAGATAGCAGTTGATTATTTAACTGATAGTAAAATAATAATAATGTGGCCGCGGAGGATGAAAAATGTGATTTAAAAACCTGTTAAAAAGCACATCATGTAAAATTTCTATCTACATTTTCTTGTCATGTGGCCTTGCACTAAATTTCCATACTGTAAATGGATGTAGGTCTGATTCTTTTCCATGTTCCGATGAAATAAATATTCTATTATCTTTTGGAGGATACGTTGTCTTGGAGGACAACAGTGCTCTGTCCAAAGCCTTGGAAGACAAGCGCCTTCCTGAGACTCTTTTCAGGACACTTTCAACTGACAACCTTGGTAAGACAGCATTCATAACAATTGTTTGATGAGTGATTGTGGGTCTCTTGGCCAATTTCTTACCGCATTTGCTCTTGATGAGGAAATGAGCGTGAATCACTTTGAAAATGTATTTAGTCATGCTTTTGTTTAATTCAAAGTTAAACCCTTGAGTTTAAAATTATTCATCCGTTTTCAATTGCGCTTACCCTGATCGGGTCACATGGGGGCTAAAGCCTATCCAAACTGACTGATCAATGACAGTGAGTCACGAGCAATCAATGAATCATTTTAGAGCACTGGTGTCAAAGTCAAGTCCCGGGGGCGAGATCTGGCCCGCCATGGCATTTTATGTGGCCCGCAAAAACAAATCATGGGTGTCAACTCCCATGATCCTTGCTATAATCTGTACCAAAATGTCAAGTTGTCACTTGTAATAAATAACATTGACATTTTGCAAAAATGTTGTTCGCTTCATTACACTCATATGAAGAATAATTGCGCAACAACAATCACACTAGTTGACCTGAGTGGTTTCAAAACTAGTAATCCATCAGTTTGCCGTGTACAAGTAATACGATGAGAAACATTTATTTAATTTTATTTCCTCCTGTCTTTCCTTAGATGTGCACCTGAAATTATCTTTGCCTCAAGGTTACGAGGTTAACCTACACCCTTTGCTCATTATTGTGTAAGTAAACACATCTGCTGGCATTCTTCCTCTGTTTTACACCCACCCACGCCCTTCAAGGTTTTCGGCTTTCAAATGTCTTCTTGCTGATGTCATCATTCAGAGACAGCTCTCCCGGCAGTCAGTCAGTGACGGAGGAGTTTGCTCTTGGCTGGCCTCAGGTCCTCTGTAGCTCACACAATGTGGCATTGGTCTGGATGGATGGCCAGCGCAAGGTGGGACGTGGACAGAAGACCGCTGCCGCAGACTCACGCAAGCTTGGTTCACTTCACGTCAAAGATCATTTGGAAGTTGTTGAGTGGGTGCCACACAGTAGCAACAGCAAACATAGCAATGATGCCGGTCAAACTGACTGAATAAATGGCTACTTTGTAGGTTGTTGATGAAGTTGCCGTATATTGACGATCGTCGCATGGCTCTCTATGGCAAGGTAAAAGTTTTGTTTTTTTTGTTTTAAATAGTTACAGTAGCACTCCAAAATGTTCTGTTTGCACTCAAATTTATTTGTTTTCCAAACAGGCATTTGGTGGACACTTAACACTGAAAATGTTAACTGCAACAGAGAAGCTCTTTCAATGCTCAGCTGCCCTGGCCCCAATAACGGATTTTAGGCTTTACAGTAAGTTATTGTCATTATTACTCTCACGAATATTATTATAATCTAGACTTAACGTATGTACCTGTCCTTCCGTCCTAACAACCCATTCACGGGGCCAGTATATCCTTGCAACTTGCCTACCGAACACTCCGTCAACCTATGTACAAACTGATCAGACCTACAGAGTCCCTATAGCATCGTTAGCGAGATATTGACGTATATTGTACCATTTCAGGTGCTGCATTCTCCGAGCGGTATCTTGGCTTTCCAACAAAGGAGGAGCATGTTTACTCGGTAAGGTTGAGAAGTCACATTGTTCTGAACTGGGCTGTTCAGGTTTATTCCTGGGTTCTATTGCAGGGATGGGGTTAGCAAATAAACGTACTGCAATATTGCGTGAAAACACCGGGGCACAACAATTTTTGCCATTTTATTGGAAGCATTCTGTTGTCGTATGTGTTGTGGGATTCCCTGTGAGATTTTGTTGTGGCTGAACCCACCGTATTCTTGCAAAGTACAATTAAAAAAAAACTTTCGGGTCTATTAATTATTGACACCCAAGAGGCAAGTTTAAGTTTGAAATGATACACTACATTTTTTTTTGCCTCCAAACAATAGGTTTTGCTATTGTTGAGTTCATTCCAACGTATTTTTGCAGACTGCCACTCTGCTGGAGGAGGTCAGCAAACTGAAAGATGACAACTTTCTTATTCTACACGGAACCGCGGATGGTACTGGTTCCTATCCTTATTGAAATCATCAGCAATGTGTTATCCTTCCCCGAACCCTAACAGTCAAAGTGCATTGTGCGTTTCACCACAGCGAGGGTGCACTTTCAGCACAGCGCGGAGCTTCTGAGCCGATTGGTGAGGGTGGAGGCCAACTATTCCCTGCAGCTCTATCCAGACGAAGGCCACACATTGCGGGAACCGCGCAGCGTCCAGCATTTCCAGCGCACGGTGGTCAACTACCTTCACAACTGCTTCAAGCACAGCATCCTCTTGGATACAGTTGAGGAAGACGAGGAGGAGGAGGACGACTGACTGCCCTCACCTCTGGAAGGATTATCATAGGTTTTTACGCCTTGGCGGTGAGTGTGATGTTAAGTTCAGGAGTGCGGACCAAACACTATCAGCCAAGCAAATCAGCTCCTACAACTTCTGGAAAATGAAGCGGCTACTCAACACCGATTGCACACAATTGTTTCTGATGTTTACTGTCTGCTCGGGACCCCGTTTTTTTTTTTTACAAAATATAGTGGGTATAGAAAGTGAACACACCCTTATGTTGTTTTTGCACTTTTTCGCAAAATTTGACCCCCCCCCCCCCCCCTCCCCCCAAAAACTCATCAGGTCTTAAAAATGAGAGAAAAATGAGTTACGGTTGGAGCAATCTAACGCACATATTTGGTACAAAAACAACACTGTGCTTCTTTGGAAGAACACCGTTCCCATGGTGATGATACCTTGGTTTTCTTTATCTGCAATGAGGCCTTTAGCCACCATGGACCGGGATTTATGAACAGTTCCAAATATCTGTCAAGTTTGGTGCAAATCCTTTTGAGTTCTGCCTGAAAGCTTAAGTAAAACTATTCGAAATGTGTGGAGTGACCTGGAGGAGGCATTGCCCTTGCCATCTGTCACATTTGGAGTGCTTTTGGAGTGTGCAATTATTTTCAAGTCGAGACATGCTGTGCTGATCGACTTCCACCAAAAATGGCTGCTTACTATGCATGCTTTGTATTCTCTTTCTCATACAGTGGTCCTCAACCTTTTTTCCACCAGGGACAAGTTTTTCATGGACCAGAAACCATTCGTCAACACCGGGGTGGGGGTGCAGACATATAATCCCAATCAGAAACTAATCGCTGGGGGGTGGGGCTAGGGGAGCCAATATGCTCTCCTACAAAAAAAAAAAAAAAGACATTTTTTTCCCCAATCTATCGGTGTGGCCCGATGGTTGGAGATGACTGCTCTAACGGACTTTCTATATCCACTGTATATGTATGATGATGTACGCTGATGATTGTGCCAAATGTTTACAGGTTTTAAAGTGTACCTAAAGACTGCATGATGTCAAGTAGATTGCATTTTCTGTGTTTTGTCATCATGGTTTGAAGTATAATATTCCATTTCGTGACAAAGAGACTTTACAGGTTTCATATTCAGAGTGCAGCAGGACTAAACTTCAAAATGAAGCTCACATTCTTGATGAGTCATTTTGCTTCCAGGCTGGTTGGAAAGAATCCACATTCCTTTTAAGGTTAGAGTTATTGTGACAACTATTTTCTTACACGACTTAAATAGTGCAGAGCATATGTACCAAAAGATGTCCATCAAATGGACTGCTGTGACAATGTGAATTAATGTACTTAACAATGCAGTTGTGATTTGCATCAATTCAACAACAAGCCCTGACTCAAAGAATGCAGTGGAAACGGATCACCTTCATGTTTTGATATGCAACGGTAAATGAGTCTCTCTTAATGCATGAGACGTAACTGAATTTACTGGCCATAGACAGTGGTTCAGGCCATCAAACTAAACGATTGCATGCCCCCGATTTGCCACATCAAGCATTTGTTTTCCAGCAAAACCTTGACAATTAAAACCTTATTTTACAGCAAAATCGTATTTCTTTGTGGTCTTTTATTTCGTTTGTCATTGTGTTTCAAATGAACCATTTGAGGTGATTGGTATGTCCGTCTACCCGCGTTGGACACTAGGTCAGTAAGTCCCAACCAGTGTGCCGTGAAAGGTCTTCAGGTCTGCTGTGAGAATTTATCCAATGTCACTTATTTGGATGAAAAACTATTGACAAAACCCCCCCAGAATAAATAGATATCCATCCATCCATTTTCTGAACAGCTTTATCCTCACAATGGTCGCGGGGCATGCTGGAGCCTATTCGAGCTGTCCGTCAGAAACGACTGTGTGGGTTTTCTGTGTGGGTTGCTCCGGTTTCCACCCACATTCCAAAAACATGCATGAGAGGCTGATTGAACACTCCAAATTGTCCCTACGCGTGAGTGTGAGTGCGGATGGTTGTTCATCGCTGTGTGCCCTGCGATTGGCTGGCAACCAGTTCAGGGTGTCCCCTGCCTACAGCCCGAAGACAGCTGGGATAGGCTCCAGCACGCCCCGCGACCCTTGTGAGAACAAAGCGGATCAGAAAATGGATGGATAAATTTGGTTAACGTTAACGTTGGTAGTTGCTGAAGTTTTTTTTTTAACACACGCTTGACTCTGTGTCATCTTTATCAGACCTGTCAGGAATTAAGAAATTAAGGTAAAGTTCAAGTTTTGACAGTCAAATCTTGAATGCACAGTTATATTAGGATAGCGCCATTGATGCCGTCAAATGAGCATAAGTGCAGCGGTTCTCTTGCCAGTTCTCAAACCAGTTCTCTAGCCAATCACAGCCCTCGACGCAACACCACGTTTCCGATCCATCGTCCAATCAACATCGATGCTACTTGCGGGCCCGAATCCCTCTTCAACCTTCTGTTCTTTAGAGGGGCACCTTCAAGCGGCTCCGAGGTGCACTGCTAGCGGCTTTTTGATCTCCTGGAACACGGCAGACTAACACTTCAACACAGACACGATGTCGTTCCTGACTGTCAGCAGGTTAGCGCCTAAACTCCTCAATTCAAAGGTAAGAAGACGGCGCGCGTCCTCCGTGTTACTTTTATCACAATTCCTTAAACCGTCAAGTTAGCCGGCTAACGGCAAGGTAGCTAACGTTAGCTCCGACGGCCACATTGTGAGACAACTATGGTCGAGGTATGGATTAAATGCTGCATAGAGACTCATCTAACCCCCGAACGTTTGATTTGATGCATTAACGCTGTTATCGTTGTTTTCCAATTGCGTAAACAAGTAATAACCATGTCGATGTCTCTTTATGAAAAATCATATCTGGACATGTTTGTCAATTGAATATGTGTAAAGAGCAGACTGTGAAAGGGATTAACATATCACTTCATTTTTTTAAAGCTGGAATGCTGTCTGAAATTAACTCGTGTTGTAATTTAGATTTTCAGTGTTGTGACACTGAAGAATTCTCCACCACCATGTTGACCTTCACTAAAAAAAATGTCCCATTACTTAAACTAGTTCTGTGAGAAAATCCTCGAAAGACTTTTTTATTAGTATATTAGAAACTTCTTTCTTGGATTTTCCGCAGTGCGAATTTCCAATATAATGCCAATCTGCAGTGTTTTACATTTGACAAAGGGTAATGTAGTTGTGGTTTAACTGTACATTACTGTACATTGAGCTTGAATCACTGGAGGGTTGTATAATACATTTGCTCCTGAGATTATCAAACTCATTGCCTGTCTTCACTGATTGCAACCATCTTGCAACTTTAACCTACTGGTTTACTCCACTGACATCCACTAAATTACCTCATATCAGGTAAAACTGCATTAAAACATGCTGGGTAGTCTGTATTTATGGTTATCAGGCTTCGTTTCCTAGATAACCTCTGTCACACTCACCTCTTTCCCCTTTCTTGGGTCAGGCTTTGCCCTGTTTGGCTCTTTTTATTGTTGTTCTTATATAACAAGCCCTGGTTGTAAAATCTCAAATGTGAATGACAGAACACCTGGAGCTTCACACGTGATTTTTTTTTTTTTTTATAATAACTGACTGCATTCTAACT
>CAAKHF010002301.1:1536-16277 GCA_901007745.1 Hippocampus kuda | reverse complement strand
ACAAAATTTCTTGAAATTCAATGAAAAGAAGACAGAGGTGATAGTATTTGGTCCCAGTGGCCCTTGTACATCCCATCCTGTAGACTTGGGCCCCCTGTCTCCTTATCTTAAGTCAACAGTCTCAAACTTGGGCCTTAAAATGGACAGTGATTTCAAACTTGATCGGCAAATTGGTGCTGTTGTTAAATCCAGCTTCTTTCACCTCAGACAGCTGGCCAAAATAAAACCTCTCCTCTCTCATGAACACTTTGAGACAGTAATTCATGCCTTTGTCACATCCCGGCTTGATTACTGCAATGCCCTTTACTTTGGAGTCAACCAGTCCTCCATTAAGCGCCTTCAGCTGGTCCAGAATGCCGCTGCTCGCCTCTTGACTGGTACTCGTAAGAGGGAGCACATAACTCCTACTCTGGCATCCCTTCACTGGCTCCCCATACATCTGAGAGTTTTGTTCAAGATCCTCTTATTTGTTTTCAAATCTCTAAATAATCTCGCGCCACCTTACCTCTCTGAGCTCATCCGCCCCTACACACCTGCCCGGCGCCTCAGGTCTGTGGACCAGACATTATTAGAAGTGCCAAGAACTAAACTGAGGCTCAGAGGCGATCGAGCCTTTTCTGTTGCTGGTCCCTCTCTCTGGAATGACCTCCCACTGAACATTCGGCAAGCCTCCTCGCTGCCCATCTTCAAAACTCACTTGTATTCTTTGGCATTCGACTCAGCATGACTTATGACTTAGATTTGTTCTCGGTTTTACTGTTTGGTGCTTTCTACCGTCTTTATTACCGATTTGTTTGACTGTTTATCATACTATGTTCAATTGATCCATGTACAGCACTTTGTATGCAGCGATGGCTGTTTGAAAGTGCTCTATAAATACAGTTGACTTGACTTGACTTGACTCTGACATCCCGGCAATCTGTATAGACATTCTGGCTCATGTACTTTAAGGGAAAGAAACCTATCATCTAAAAATATTGGAGAGCAAATGGCAAATTGTTAAATACTGAATACTGAAATTGAACATTCAGTACAGAATATTGAATTGTGACAAAGAATAGGTTAAAGTGAATTCAATTTGGACGCGAGTAGTGCTTTGCGGCCATCTTGGGGAATGTCAGGGGTGGGGGGGGTTGTCAGTTAAAAAATTATTTTGGACGGGCATTTTTAACGATGGGAAAAATCATCAGTTCATCTCACCTTTTAAGTGTTATTTTGGAATGGGTAGTATATTCTCAACTTTCCAGCGATCTGATCAGAGATATCTGATCGGCTTATATTATGCAGATGTTATTCTTTTTTTTACTGGCCATCATATCGTAATTCAATGATTCAACCAATAATGCTATTGATTGGATCGTTTCAGCCACAGTGTGTCCCACATATACATTTATCCGCGGTGGGCTGCCACAAATGAATTTTAGCCACTACTGATAGATTTTAGCATTCCCTGTCAATATGTTATCATAATCATCTGCTCATCAATACCCATACTGCTTGCCTTTGTGATACAGTACCAAGCCTACGTACAGTAAAGTCGTCAGGATATTCATAGTTTATCATTACGCTGCTAAAAGACGTTTACAAGAAGCGAACCAAAGCTTCAGCGCTCGACTACGTGCAGTGATTAATTGTATTTCTCACACACACACAATTGAGAGTGCGTAAGTCAGTTAACTCCACTGCATTGTCCACAATAATACCGTTTTAAAGTTTGAAAATTAACTTGGTGCGCTAAATGAAAGTATATACAACTGTTAAGTCACACGTCCACTATAATACATTTGCTGACCTGCTTACTCAAGGGATTTGTGTTGTGTCACAGAGGAGGTCTGCATGGATTGCAGCTCAATCTTGTTGTTCTTGTCAACTAGTTGAGACAGAATCAGTCATGCCCCCGCTGGTTGCAGTCAACAAGGGAACTGCATTTTTACCCCTAGATTCATTTCTTGCATTTCCACTGAGTCATCAAAAGGCTTAATGTTCATTGCTTAATCAGTCAGCCATCACAACGTGTGCAGTTAAATTGTATGAATGACTAGATGTGTTAAAGCATTACAGTGCTGCAGGCTAAGATAAAGTGCTCAAGAAAAGCATGAAAAAAAAAGTGTTTTTGATGTTTTGCTGTCATGGGGCAAAAAAAAAAAAAACCACACACACACACACATGCACATTCAACCTCCCACTTAGCCCACAATAATTGACTGCAGAAATGGAAAATTGATCAGCACACGCAGGGCGCCTCTCAGGAAATTACAATTTAGGAAGAGAAAGAGGAATTATTACGGCTATCCTTTGCACAAATTGTGGGCCTCGGGATGTGGGTTGTCATAACTCGTTTCTTTGCAGTATACAATTGCTCACCTGCAGTCGAGTGACTGGCCCCTAATCCACTGTAATAGGATTGAGTGGGATTTAAGCAACCTCATTGCTCCTTCCATCTCTTCGAGCCTCCAGTCTCCTGGGAATGACTGATAAAAAAAAAAAAACAAAAAAAAAACATGCTTGCTGAACAGCAAGGTGCACGCTAATATTAGCATATATTGAAACACAGTGTAGGAATACAATGCAAACCCACACAGATTTGTTCACTTGTTGTTTTCTATTTATTTGTTGGCAGCTGTGTGGTTTCCCCCGCATGTGGTAAATATTGGGAAGGCAAATGATGCATGTGCTTAAATATAGCCATGAACATAAAGAATACATTTATGCTGTCTGAAAACTGTGTACACTCCAAGCAAAACATTGTTTTACAGCAAATTATAAAATGACCACATCATAAACCTATCGCCTCAAAACTGTTGTATGTGAAAAACGGAATCATAGTTTGCTAATCTTTAGTTTATGATTGGTAACATGATAAAACATCACGCTTCCACAAAACTCACAAACGATATTTTACATTGGATTCAGCAGCATTTATAGTTTAATGACCATTTCGGCCATCCGATTTTGACGTGGATGCAATAATCTGTTCAACAAAAAATATCCCCTAACATTACCTTCAATATTAAGCTCAGAACATTGCACTGAATATCCAATGTTGTTTTCACTTCTTAAAAGTAAACGTTGGTGATCATTTTACAGTATGCGTTTTCCAGAATTAACTGTGTTATCATTTAAATCTCCCTGCTGTTTGAGGCTAAGCAAGAAGCAAAGCGGATGTCAAATTCTGCAATTAAGGCCAAGGCATGCTTGCTATCTCTTGGGCATGACTTACAAAGGGAGTAAACATTGAAAAAGAAACAGGATGACATAAAAACTGTACATTTGCAAATTGGTGTTTGTTTGGAGAACCTTCCACAAATGCCTCAAACATACTATTTCTATACTATGCTGATTATGATGAATAGATTTATGTTTATGATATACTTTTGAGCTTTGCATCAAATGTTGTTTCAAGCTACGACATGAATATACTTGGACAAGTGGAACTCGTTTTCATGTTATGTGTAAAATCTAGAGGATGAGGGGTCCATGGTAACCTTTTGTAAAACACGTACTTGTACATGGTCCGACGCACCATTTTGAGATATTGATGGGGGAAACGGAGCAATATTTTCAAGTTTATATCTGGTGTTCCTATCTTTGTTTCTCGTCTTGTATTCACCGAAACAATACGCCCGAAATCCCCCCTGGTGAATTTTAGTGCAAGGCGCCATGGTAGGAACGGATGTGACGTCACGCCGCCTTCTCTGGCACCCACCAGTTGCCGTCGAGTGACACGCCGGATCGTTGTTGTTGTCTTCAGATTGTCATACAGTACATACGTCATACAGACGTCTCTACTGAAAATAGTCATTCAGCATTTGTTTTTAAACAGCCAATTTGCTACTCAATCCGATTCACCACCAATATGTGTATTGCCCTATTTGTTGCGCTTCTTTTTGCGCTTATTATTGAGACATCCATACACTTTGCATTACCCCATGATTGCTTTTTCATAGACCATATATTGGTCCAGATTCGCCTTTCAGTGACGCTATGTCATGTCTCCACTTCCCGTAGACCAAGAAGGAGCAAACATGTCTGTGTACGTTAGCTGCCATGTTGTCTCGGAGAACCACATGTACCCTTTAACAGGATTGAAACAAGGTGGTACAGTCGTGCTGACTATTCCTAATGAAGAGATGAATTTTTTCTTTAAAGCGCAGTTGCGCCTTGTGATCCAAAAGCATCTTTTTTTTCTGCGGGCTACATCCATGCTGACGCAGGTTGGGCTGCACATGGTGCACAAGCAGCGAGTCGAGTCTCATATCAGAGCCCTGACCCTGGATTCTGTTTTCTGCCTCCCCTTACTGTATAATTATCTCTTGCACTTTTTTCACGAACGAGAGCTGCAGACATGCACCACATCTGCTTGCTCTCTATAAAGAAGATAGCAGAGATGTTTAGAGTCCGTGATGTTTGGTTCATGCTCGCACACAGGCTCACTGAACCCAAATAATGATGACACTAATGTCTCATGGCACACGATCCTCCATACAGGCTTTTTTTAAGCAGAGAATCAAATGATGCTTCATTTTCTCTCAGTCTATTTTTTGATGTGTGCAAATTAAACGTTGGATGCAGAAAAAATCTAATCAACGTTTGCTGGCGAACGAGAAGGCTGATCTGAGCCGAGTGAAAGAGTGCATTGTGTATTCGCTGCAAACCAGGCAAGGTGATGATGGGAGAGTAAATTAGAAGCTGTCAATACTGTGGGACACCTCTATGAGCGCCAAGGCGGTTGGCCGGGATGCCAGATATGCAGCTGGTCGGAGCAACAAAGGGCCCGTTGGATGTAGTGCTCCGTTAGGACACTGGGTCTTGTCAGCTCAGCCTGGATGGGCCATTCTGCTCCACAAGGCTCGTGTTTCACTTTGGGCTCAGGGCAAGTGAGCATGGCAGCGGAGGGGGCGGACTGCTTCAAGGGACACTGGCTGACTGAGCACTCATGGCACAATGTTACCAGCCCAGGGGCGACTGCTTTATCCTCAGCCTTGAATTGATGGGCCCTTACCATGAAGAGCATGATGAGGTGGTCAGTATGGCTACCCCGAGGCCAGTTTCTGTGAGGTAAAGCTTATCTCAGCAAAGCAGTGCGAGGATCAATGACAGGCATGTACCACAACTGTATTGTGTGGAAGATTTCACAGTATTAGCCATTTGACAGTCGATAAAGTGATTGTTGAAGAAATTTGTTGAAGAAGTCCATCATGCCTTGAACCGTGATGATTTGAGCTACATCAAAACAAATCTCCTCCTGACGGCATTGTTCTTCTCACTGGTATCAACCAGGAGTTCAGAACTTTCATCGAGTGATTCCTCTATTTCCCAAGTATTACGTCACCAATATCACAATTGATTTTTTCAAGGAAATTAAATTAAATTCACATATAAATCAATATCATCACTTATATCATCATGTTAGTGCTAAACCCAAAATGATATGATATAGCTCTATCAAAAGACAAACAAATGCATCAGATTCCAACTTGGCCTGATGGGTTAGATCGGATATTTAATCAGAAAGACGACACAGCATCACGTTTTGTCTGTTGCCGACGACTCGGACAGTCTGGGACGGCCTGAAAAATTGACGGAAGCTCACTGAGGGACTCACCGGACTGTAATGCCTCCCTCCGCCAAATTCACAAACGTGTTGAACTAGACTATTGCCCCGGCATGAAAATGACGATGCTCCTGTTGCTACACCAAATGCAGACTACTTTCTTTGACCAAATTGTCAGATGAATCAGGGGCGAGGCAACTCAGTGCCCTGACAGGTGCAACACAACCTCAAACACGCCTGATATTCGTGCAGTCAAGATTAGCTCTGGGCAATGAAGTGTTTAAGTATATATTATTGGCTGTGTGATACAGTATATATGCCAAAATGCCCAGACATAAGATAAGGTAAGCGAGCTGCCTGCTCCCTGGATATACAGTCTTCAGCACTTGCGTGTTGCATAGTGTTTTCTGCTGAATACAAAGAGAATAACTCAATTTCTGCTCACCTCGATGAAGGTGTAACAGGGAGATTTATCACATGAAATAAAGAAAAAAGGAGTAAATAAGTGAAGCTGACTGTGCGATGCTTTTAGTGCATTAATAGGTTATTGTGATAGCAGAACAGGAGCAGTTAAGGAAGTGTCTTCAACACTCAGTGCTGCACATTTAGCAAGACGGCTGTGATTAGCAATATAGTTTAGCAATTTACAACAAGCAATTTACTGAGAAATTGTCAGCATTCCTGTCAGAGCATCATCTTTTATTGGAGCTTTGCACACATTGCCACATTAACCATAACCTACTGTTCATTCATATTGTAAAATGACAAAAAGAACAGTTCCTCTGGAACTGAGCTATACCATATTGAATCGAATAGTGATCCCACTGAATTGAACAAAATCAAATTGTTTCACTGAAGTGGCTCCCCTCATTCCTTTTGAATTCAGCGCAGACAGACACCCGCGGTCTACATCTCATGGAGATGCAGGAGATTGGTCCGCGCAAAGTACATTCAAAAGAAAGTACAAGAAGATATATCCACTTGCAGATGATGTAAAGTTGGCTGCTGCAAAGTGGGCACTCGGAGACCCGCCTTCTACCCCCGATCGTGCGTCCCTGCGGCGGTGCATGTCATAAGACGTGTGGCATAAAGTGGCATAGACACGCCTCGAGTGCATGCGGAGCCACCGAACACAGAGCAGCTCGAGTCATTGGACTCACGTTTGTCATTATGTTGATGCATGGAGTTCAAAAGACAATTAAATAGCTATGAAGCCAAACATTAGCGCTTATAATGCCCCATCGTATTTGCCATCTTGTCAACTGAGCTATAAGGCGATCTAATTGTCGACACAGGAATGAGGCAAACGGTGCATGTGGGTGTGCATGCAATGATTGTTTCTGATGTCGGTAAATCCTAAAGAACGTTAATTGGAGGTAACTGCTTCACAGACACTAAAAGTGTTTGAATGGGAAATGGTCTCCTCATAAATCGTTTTAACGATTTCACAAGTATCAGGAATAGTAATCCAATAGAAACCATGATGACACTTAATTGTTTGCCCACCGTGAGGAGGCCTGAAGAGAAGCCTTTTATTTCTTTTTATGGTATACATAACTGTGTCGTCGGATACAAATGTGAACCAATTCATTTATGTCACACTCAATGGCGCACTGATTTGGTGGCTGTTTCTCCAATTAAGCTCATTTCCATTATAACGACATTGTGTATTGCGTTGATGCCACCTACAGTATCTACTATACTAGTATGTATGGGTATACAGTACCGGGATAGTCGATCCCATTTTAAAATGGTATAAAGATTTATGAAAATGATCAATAAGTAAACAAAAAATAAAAAACCCTCACATGTCGGGTAATCTATTTTTACACGGCCAGATATTACAGGAAGGCTTGGTAGCGAAAAGGGAGAAAGATGTGTGAGGTGCTGATGGAAAGCGGATCTATAAAGCCTTGTCTCCTTTTCATATTTCCATCACATCGATGTAATTATGATTGGATTCTTTCCTACTTTCTCGGAAGAAGTGGTAATATGAGGCTCCTTATGATGGTGGTGTTAGAGGTCAGCAGAAAGGCGTCCTGCGTGGGTGTGATCTTTAGCCAATCATACCAAGGCATGGATGGACCACAGCCAGTGGACTCGAGGGGCCGTCACTGACAAGTCAGGATTACCTCTTCAACACACAAGTAAAACGCTTTCATACTTACTAATAAATTACTTTCACACACACTATGAAACACTTTCACACATGGGACTGTTTTTTTCTTTCTCTCATACATTTGCACTTGAAACACACAATGAAAGTGGTCTGACACACACTGCGGACGTTTTTTTTGCTCATTTCCAGAAATGCTCTCACCCACCACTAAAACATTCTCATACACATCACTGAAACGCGGAAGCTTTCTTTTTTTCATTCCCTTACTTGTTTTTAATAATTTGGGTCATTTTTCAACAGTCCCTTGAGGAGTGTATCTTTTTAAGACCGTTGATGGAATTTTAGATTTCAATGTGTTCATTTTAAGGTCATTACTATTTTTTTTCAAAAAAAATTATGATCTGCCGTTAATAGGTTCATTAACCTTCTTATCCCTTGACTTGCTGTTGATTAACCAATGTCAGCAGCAAGATTTACTCCATACAGTCCTCTAAAATAAGCACAGTTTTAGTATTTTTCTCTGAGATCACAATATAATGTCATCCAGTTCAAGTGAGTGTCACATCATTTAGAGAGACAGAGAGGGGATGCAGTTGCTTGAGGGTGATGTGCGCGCAAACCCTGACATGATTTAGAAGAGCTTAATTGTAATAATGTGTAACATGGAGCAAGTGTTTGGTAGCTCCGAGGAAAACTCTCAGACAGTGCTAGCATGAAATTGCTCTGTTAAGAGGACGATATCCGTCATGCAGTTGTGGAACAACAGCCCCTAGACTTCATGGGAACAAAGTATGCTGGCCTTACAAATCTATTACACAGTGTATTTTCATTTGGTGAATACATCAAAACGCTAAATCCATGTGGTGAACATGACTGGTAAATCTGATTTAATTTTACTTCATAAATTGTATGCTGTTCTACAAAATACAATAAATCCTGCTACGGATCTTCTGGCATAACATTTGTTAATCACATTATTGTTAATTAATGTTGCAATTTGTTTTTTTTGTTTTTTATTTGCTCACGCATGACAGTGTATTGACCAAAATGAGGAAATGAGTCAGCGGAATGGCAGTCTTATATCACTGCACTATGGAGAAAAGCCAGAGGAAAGGAAATGTAATAGAGGGATAAATGCGACATTTACTGATAGCCTTATATCCTTGTGAACTAGTTTACAAGAAAATATTGGAATTACAGTCGGAATGATTTATAATCAATTGTTCAAACTCAGGCTGTAAACTTCCTATCGCCATGAATATTAACACACTCCCTCTCTTGTACTGTACCAGCTTTCTCCTCCTTACTCTCACAGGCAGATGACACAGCACTATTTGTAATTATTGATGGGGAAATTTGGATTTTTTTTTTTGTCATCTCCATAGATGCATGTCTTTTCTCAATCACCATCACACATACAGTAGTTAGATACATTATGTTACTGCAGTCTTAGGTTGTTCTTACTGTACATTTGCAGTTTTGTACCCGGGTTTGGACAAAATAAAAAGGCTCATGGAGACTCTCCAAAGTCGTTCTGTAAAAAAAAAAAACATCATGAATAACAATTGTCAACAAAAATGTTGTCCAAAAGCTTCAGTTCATTGACTATTTTAAAAGCTGAGATGGTTTTTTTCAACGTGCACGCCTGTAAAATGTTTTTAAAAATGTGCTGATCCAATAAACCACACGGGCAGCAAAATCACACCAGAGTTCATTTTAACCGACCGAACGTGACAAGTGTGATCATAATCTCATTGTGCTTCTTTATGTCCTACCAAAGGAACAAACTTATGTGACTCGCACCGCCCGGCAAAACAGACGTACAACGGTATGCTGGCAAGCATTAAAACTACTCTGTTTCCATTCAGGCGGCCCGGTAGTCCAGTGGTTAGCACGTCGACTTCACAGTGCAGAGGTACCGGGTTCGATTCCAGCTCCGGCCTCCCTGTGTGGAGTTTGCATGTTCTCCCCGGGCCTGCGTGGGTTTTCTCCGGGTGCTCCGGTTTCCTCCCACATTCCAAAAAAACATGCGTGGCAGGCTGATTGTACACTCTAAATTGTCCCTAGGTGTGAGTGTGAGCATGGATGGTTGTTCGTCTCTGTGTGCCCTGCGATTGGCTGGCAACCGGTTCAGGGTGTCCCCCGCCCACTGCCCGGAGACGGCTGGGATAGGCTCCAGCACCCCCCGCGACCCTAGTGAGGATCAAGCGGTTCGGAGGATGAATGAATGAATGGATGTTTCCATTCATACACAGACTCCCATTTTTAATTGACCACTTCCTTCATCATTTGAGAAAGCATCACACACCCATCTATTAGAGGCATCGTGCCGCAAGGGTCTCTCTCACTGAGTAGCAAGGTAATTAGAATGACTCCACTAGCTTCCTGGTCGTGTCCATGGTCTCCTAAAGACAACAATGTAATTTGTGGAGACAGGAAATAGCCGGTGCGGAGGTCACCAAAAGCCATAATTGGACCAGTCAGTCAATAATGCTGCAGCCTTTGAGGCTACTAATGAAGCACGAGAGACATGACCGTGCATGCCAGTTTCTTGGGCAACGGAGGCATGACTGCACACTCACCAGCATTCACATGCATTGCTGTAGTACTGAAGCGGAGTTAGTGAGCAGTATTATTTGGAAAGCCGCAGCTGTCCAACCCTGAGAAGAAAATGAAGGCGCGTCTTGCTTCTTCAACTATCTCAAATAGCACAAGATCGAGTAGGAGTGCACTCTATTAATATGTTGTGTTTGTCGTTGTCTTGTTTTTCCTCCAGCTGGAACAACGTACATATTCGGGCGAGATGGCGGTATCATCACATACACGTGGCCGCCAAACGACCGGCCCAGCACAAGGGCAGACCGGCTAGCAATTGGCTTCAGCACTCACCTAAAGGACGCTGTCCTGGTGAGGGTGGATAGTTCCTCTGGTCTTGGAGACTTCTTGAAACTGCACATCGTAAGTGGAGAAATCTACTCACTCGCTACCGAGCAGTGTTTAATTTGCTGTCATAAGAAAAGGTCCCTGCTAGATTCCAATGTCTTTTCCAAATGTTACGGCTTTTTTAGGTGTTCGTTTTCGAATAAGGGTAGTTCGTTTTCGTTCATCTCTGACTTGGATATAATTCAGCTGGCTACCACATAACCTGTTGCTAAAACGCTCTTACTGATAACACTAATGCTAAAAGGAATAGGGCTCCCCCCGCCACCCATACGTAAAAACATGTCCGTAACACAGGAAACTCCAACACACAAACGTGTAATTGGTTGTGCCTTAGCCCCAAGTGTCTACACACTATCTACACAAAGTCATTGTGTCTTGATATAAGCAGGCCTGTTCTGAGGAAACGGAACATCTGTCTCTGTGTCTCACTGATGTGGAAATGCATTTTGGGCATTTTTCTCTCCAAGCCTTAGGTATTTTTGACGCACAGCTCATCATCCGAGTGTAACTAGCCGGTTTAAAAGGCGACAACCTGTTATATACACGCCGTTAATTTCCAAATGTCATGCCGGCACTCTAACAAGACACTAAGAAGAAGGTGAATTAGAGTATATGCGCAGAAAAAGATCAGTCAGATGTGCCAATGCTGTGATTCAGTGTTTTTAAATAATCTTGCAGACAATTGGGTAGGGGTGTAGACTCCTTAAATTACTATAATTGTGCATTACCTCTTTTACATTCAGGAGCTCGTGGTTGCTTGTTATATGATTCACTAAACTTTGCTGCTCATTTGAAAACGGAGTGCCTGTGATAACCGTTTCTCCATTGCACACACAATAGACAACTGTCATATAAAAGTATGTTAACAGAGTACAAAAAAGACCTCCAACTGATGAGCGGACATTTTTCAAAGTAAAAAGCACCGTGGTGTAGGTCATATTTACATAGTAGATATTCATAATTTGATGCATATATATTTTTTTTTTGACTGTGTAAAAGAAAAGATGACAATGGGAAGTCTTGGTGGGTAAAAATTCGACAGGAAAGCTCCTGCGGCTCACAGCAAATTCATGTGTTGTTGCCTTGTTGTTGCAACATTCAATTGACAGGGAGAAATTGTTGATAAGGCATGTTCTACAGGCGGGGGCAGTGGGTTGTGAGAATTCCTTCCCTTCTCGCATCACCAGTCACTCCGTTTGCCTCCTCATAATTACTTATTCATTAATGCACAATATTTTGGCAGGGTCTGAGACTGCCGCATTTTGTTAGAGAAAATGAGAAAAGGAACTTTTTAAATTGCCCCAAAGAGACGAGAAGTAACAGAATACCAAGTTGGTGTATTTCAATGATCCGGTTTGGACATTAAATTAAAAAAAAAAAAAGGAACTCTGCAGCTACTGTATGTGTTTTATTGACTATGAAAACAATCCTATCTGCTGCTGGTGTTCATTAGAATGCATTCTTACCAGCCAACATACTGAAGAATGATTCCCACAGATACCCCCGCCCCCTCACTCCTCTTACTCCCTCATGTTGCTTCGACTCCTCTTTAGAGGAGGAGTGTATCTTTAGCTCTATGAGATGGGATTAGACTAGATTTCTCTATATACACTCACCCACACCCCCTTTCCCCCCCAGTCTCACACACCTAATCGCAGCCTCCCATTTCACGATGACAGCAAAATCATCGGGCCTTGAAGGACGCAATCTCAGTTTGCACTTTTTTTAAAGGAGGAATATGCGGAGACTGTGATTTAAATGCAGCTCAACAGAGTTGTGATCCCTCTCCCTGCTACTCCTTCTTCATTGCAGAAAAAGACAATGACAGTGAAATCAGTGAACCGTCACCTGTACGGCGATTCCTCTCCTCTAGCTCATCATTGTAGCACATATGGAAGGAGGACTCCATTTCTAATCATTTTCGTCTCTTATAACGCTGCTCAATTTAGTCGCCGTGGCGCTGCGCTATTTTCATTAGGCTGTTGGAACTAGTCTGCGACCGTATAGTAACACTTGTCTGTACATGATCAAAAAGCCCTCACAGGTAGATGTTTAAATAATAAATCTCTGCAGTGACATTATGCATTTGGGGTGTACTGGAAACTGACTATAATCACGATGTCTTGTTTGTTGAATGCAATTAAGATTATTTCCCTGGATGCAACTCTAGTTTAATTGAAGAATACCACCATGCAAGTCTACATTGTTAAAATGACTCAAGCACTTAGTAATTGTGCCATGTGCAGTGTTAAGATTCTTGGTGAGTCTATAGTTCAACTTCGACTTCAAAATAAAAGTCGTCCTTGAAGTCTTTGTAGAGTTTGGTCCAGGCGTTGACCCAAACGCCTTTTCAAACAGACCCAGATCTGTTTGTTTGTTTTTTTTAAATATTATTTTAGCCATTAAGAGTAATTTAACCGGCGTAATGTTTTGGAACCCGACGTTAGTCGCGGATCATTAAAGTAGTAAATATAAACACCAATATGCATTCTAACACCTACCACATGACACAACTCAGTCAGTTTAATTGTTTATTCCGAGCAGTTTTGCAGGTGAAAGTGAGTGGGTGTGTTAGGCAGGCAAAATGAGGAAAGAGACTAAAGTCCAAGGGCGGATTTCAAGGTTAACAGGTAATGATGTGCTTGACAAAAAAAACAAAAAAACAAACAAACAGCATTTAAAGCAACAGTAAATAAATAGATATAGTTGCCCACTTACTCTCTTCTTTTCATTTTTGATTTATTCATTTTTTGCTCTAGTGTTACAGTTCATTTTCGAATTATATCTGCTTTGGCATTTGGTGGGTAACACCTTACAGTTTATGTTTTTGTTTACAAAACAACACCGGTCAACACACTGAAAAGTGGACTTTTCTTTGTCAAATTTAGCCCTGCGTGCATGAACATATTTTCCCATGGACTTAAACACTTTTGCTCTTTCACACTCCGGAGACTGTGGTAGGTCCAGTGTCCCGTGAAGGTGAAACATCGTATTGCGCATTTTGATGCAGTAAACTGGCCTGCGATGGCCCAACCACATCTTACTGGTGCTGACAGTGCGGGACATACTTGGCCCATAATACTCACCTACACTCACCGACTCCCCAACAGGCCTAATATGTCCTTATTTGACAGAAGGTCCAATATCACTATACAGAGCGATGCAAGTAAACTTTTTTTGGATTAATTTTTACACCGGTTCCGAATCTGCCCTCCACCAAATCTGGTTTTCATCATAATGTACCGTGTGGTCGTAACAATGATATAATGTGTGATACAGGGATATATTGAGTGATATTTATCGATTAAGCTACAGGTAGACTTTGTTTGCTAAACGTCACAGCTATGAATTGCAAGCATGGTGAAATCTGTTTTGCGCAAGCTTTTATAGATCCAAATTAGAAACAAAAAATGAATACCCGGTATATATCAAAAACGTGCTATGCTAGAAAAAAAGAGACATTTTTAGGGCCACATAAAGCCATCTCTGATTAAAATAAATGCTGCGGACCAGTGTATTATATCATATTAATTGGCAAAAAATATCCACGCCAGCAGATATTTTTCTTTTCACCTGCAAGGAGCTTTTCTGCTGTGTGTGGTTTTTTTTTGTTTGTTTGTTTAAACCGCCGAGCTCACACTTCTACAACTGTTACAGTCAGTAATGACATAATGATGAGTACTATTGAGTCATTTGTCTTGATGTGCTTCATTGTCGGTCGTCAAATACGTTCACGCGACTCACCTGTCTGTTTCTTTTCGCTCGGGAGCCACTGCTTTATTGATGGACTTCCAAACATGCAAATTACTTTTATTGATTTTACTTTATTCAGAATAAAAAATGCATGCTCTCCTTCCAAGTGTTGTGTATTAGACGGAGAGGTGCACACATCAGCCGTGTGCATATCCGATGATGGCACAAATGTTATTTGAGGTATTTTTATATTTAAACCATGCTACGATTTTCAATTGGATTTGAATGGCATTCTTAACCCTCCTGTTGTCCTCATTTCCTGTACACACCCTGTGTCCTCCGGGTCAAAATGACCCATCTTCACTAAACCCCCCCAAATAAGCAGCTAAATTGAATTTTAAACACCAAATTTCATATTACTTGAATAAACAA